>PVJH01002502.1:0-166625 GCA_004026705.1 Nesogale talazaci | reverse complement strand
CACTACTGCAGCCACTGTGACGATCCATCTCCTTGAGGACCTTCCTCTTTTTCACTGCCCTTCCACCCAGCATGATGTTTTTCTCCAGGGATTGGTCTCTCCTGCTGGCATAGCCAAAGAATGTAAGACTAAGGCTTACCACCTTTGTCTCCAAGAAGCACTCTGAAAATACTCTTACAAACAGTTATGTTTGTCCTTTAGTTTGTAATACTATCAGTGTGGCTCTCGAATAATTTTTAAATTGTTGTGAGAGACAGTATTGGCTCTTCTGCCTGAAATGTTTTCAGACCTCCGTCCTGAAAGGAGAGGCAGTGGGGATGAAACCTCCCTCTATAAAGTTATTCTGTAAGAAACGAACCTTAGGGTGCTCAGAAACCAAGTTCATAGTCAAAATTCAAAAGAAAACTATAATAGAACAAAGAAAATCTCTGAATGTTCATGAAGTGTTCCTGGGACAGACAATCAAAACATTTAGGCTAAGATGGTGGAGTTGTATAACATGGAGCTATTATTATAATCAAAATACATTGTGATCTTCTCTCAATGATTGCATTTCAAGTTTAAGCGAAATCTACAAGGTTTTCTTAGGGTGAGAGAGGCACGCAGACATATACATGTAGACACATATACATGCATGTCTGCATATGTACACATGTGTAGATGCACACACATAATGCCTTTTAATTTCTCAGCAGAAATAAATTTAGACTCTTTCACGTTTACCTGCATTTTTAGGAGACACAGACAGCTGAATTTGTCCTGCACTGAGGGTTGCCTGGTGATTAATTAGATCACAACCAGGCCAGGATATGCTGACCTTCTCCGTAGTTGCTAAGCCTAAGGCCTCTGTTTCTAAGTGCCTCTAACTCTCTGCAAACTGTAACAGGAGCTTCCATTTCAAAGCGCTTGACAAAGGGTATTTGTTAATGCCCTTGAGGATAGACGTTTATTAGACTCTCCACTTTGCTGACTGGAGCGAACTGACCTGCTTAGTGTCCCCTGGGAATTAGTGCCCAAACTGGAATTACAACTTTGCTACCTCTGGACTAAATCCCACAGAGGGCTGCCAAGGACAAGTCTATCCCTTCAGTTTCTGTTACTCCCCCTGCTGTGCCTCTATTTCCTTTTACCTGTTATTCACTTTTACCAAGCTATGCTGCTCATTGTGGTATCGATATATTTATACATACATTAATTTTGCTTTTGCCAAGTGTATTGTTCTATTTATGAGGTTTCCATAGGCTCACTTTTGATTGAAATCGAGAGACTACTCTGTATCAGGATATAGACACCATAGGCTTGCAAAGTTAGGCAGCGGGGTAATGCTGAATGTGAATATTTTTAAAAAAATCTTTATGCACTGTTGGTGAGATTGTAGTCAGTTTAGACCACAATCCATATCCATTTGTCAAGCGGTGCATACACACAACTGAGCCCTAGTGGCATCAGGGGTTATGCCTTGGGCTGTTAGCCACGAGGTTGGCAGTTTGAGTACACAAGCTGCTCCTCAAGAGAAAGATGAGGCTGTGTGCTCCTGTAACGCCTTGCAGGCTCAGAAGCCCCAAGGGGGAGATCTATTGTCTTAAAGGGTCACCGACTCAGAGGCAGTGGTTTGGGGAATTTTGTGTACAGTTAGCATAAGTTAGATGTCCTTGAGTTGATTCCAGCTCACAGCAATCTCTCCACAACAGAACAAAGTGCCACCTGATCTTGCACTATCCTCATGGCTGCAGTCATTGTGTCAATCCATCTGGATGAGGTTCAGCCTTTTCCCCTGACCTTTCCAAGCATGAAGTCCTTCTCCAGGAAGATCACAGGCTGGTGGGTGGAAAGTCCTCTGAATCCAATGGTGGTGCTACAGCCCCAAGGTTCTGGCTGTCATCGGCGTGACTCCGTGTGGGTTGTGAAAGGGAAGGTGTAGCAGAGAATGTGGCCTGCCTCCAGGGGGAAAGTGAGGACTTTCTCAGAGTGCTCATTAGAGACCCATGATGATGAGGAGGAGACATCGTCAGGCTGTGACCTAATGGATGGACTTGACTCGACCCCTATACTTATTGATCAAGTTCACATGAAGTTATCCATTGTGGGTCCAAGTAAAATGAACTCTTTGATATCTTTACTTCTCTACTTATGATGTTGTGGTATAATCCATACCAAAGACTGTAGAGTTTGATCTTCATCAGGAAGTGCTTCAAGGCCTCTTCCCATTTAACAAGCAAGATTATGTTATCTATGTTATATGCATATCTAAGGCTTTTAAAAAGCCTCTCCCAATCCTGATGCCATATTCTCTGCATAGATTTCAGTATCTCAAATTATTTTCTCAGCAATGCATTGAACAAATAAGATAAAAGCACACAATCCTGATGCATTTTTTTTTTTCTGATTTCAAACCATGCACTATTCCTTTGTTCTGTTTGAACAACTGTCTTTACAGCTATGTTCCCCATGAGCACAATGGGATTTCCATTCTTTACAAAATTATCCTTAACTTGTTATGATCCACACAAGCAAATGCTTTTTCTTAGTCAATTAACTTTTATTATTATAGCCTTTAAAATTTCACACTGGGGTATGTGTGAGAACACAGATTTTTTTTTTTTAATTGTAGTAGTAAGTTGGACACATTTTTTTTCTTTGTCAGGGAACACTTTATTTATTTGTTTATTTTTTCCCATTGTGTTTATGCTAGGCTCTTAGCAAAACCATCGGTGAACTCGCATTCAAGACAGGCACTCCACTTGTATTTTCTTCTCAGTCTTGACTATTGCAGTGCTTGCTGCTGGAGTTGAACTGTGAACATTTGAATCTCTGTCCAAAGTCTGCCTGACTCCCAAAGCAAGCTGGAAGTAATGAAGAACTAACACGCGCCCCCCCTCCCCCCCAGCAGCCTGCCTGAATGGCAACTCCAACTCCTTCCCTCCTCTGGTAGTGCAACTGTGAGGTGTGTGCTGCTCTACATTGGCTCCCAGAGTTCCCCAGTGAGCTCCAGTGGCCACCGTGGCAAGTTGCTTGATAGCACTTCCTTATGGGTTGTCTTTTCCTCACTGGCTGCCTTTTCCACTATTCAAACAACATCCCATAACATCGGTTTGCAAATAACAACTTGTTCTTGCATCTTGTTCTTTAGACAAGAGGTGGCACATGAGGTGGCACAAACAAAGCATAATTCTTTTAGGGTTTTTTTTTTCTGTGATAAAATGTAAAACACAAATATTTGTCCTTCCAGTCTTTAGTACATGTATGAATCAGTGACCTTAATGCATTCCCTGTGTTGCACAATCATAACCAATATTTGTTTCTCATATGTTCATCACTCTGTGTGGAAACTTGGTACTTACTTAAGCAATAGCTTCTCCTTCCCTTCTTCCACTCACTCATTCTGATAATGACTAATAAACTTTGGTCTCTTATGTTGGCTGTTGCAGATAAGAGAATCTTGCTATATTTGTCCTTTTGTATGTGACTTATTTCACTCTGTAGATTTTCAAGATTCATCTATGTATCAGAATATGTTAGACCGGTTAACTAAAGAAACAAATTAAAAAAAAAAAAAGAAGCAAATCCAGAGACACTCATGTGTGTATAAGAAAAAGCTTTACATAAATGAGCAATTGTGTACTCAGAAAACATCTGACCTAGTCCAGATTAAGCCCATAAGTTTTATATTTGCCAATAAGTTTGATATTAGTCCATAAGTCCAATACTAGTCCATAATTTCTTCTATAGACTCATGCAGTACATACAATGATGATGAATGCAGGAAGATCACAGGCCAGTGGGTGGGAAGTCTTATGGATCCAGTGGTGGTGGAAGCATCTCAATGCTGGCATGGATCGCCATATGGCTCCTCCAGCTCTAGAGTTTTGGGTGCAATCAGCATAACTCCATGTGACTTGTTAACAGGAATGTCTAGCAAAGAGAGTGTGATTCCTGGCTCCAGGAGGAAGGTGGGAGCTTCCAGAATCCTCAGGAGAAGGCCATGCCCACACAGACATTTTGTTGGCTAGACTTCACTCCTTTGCTCAAGTTGGCAGTCAATTTTATAATTATTTCACAGAACTTCATTTTTCTCTGGCTAGATAATATTCCAATATGTGCACACATAGATAATGTTTTCCTTATCCATTCGTATGCTTACGGACATTTGGGTTCCCATTCACATTTGGGTCATTGTGAATAATATTGTAATGAACACTGGTGTACAAGTATCTGTTTGAGTCTCTGCTTTCAAGTTTCTTGGGTACACACCTAAGAGTAGAATTGTTGGTTCATATGGTGATTCTTGGTTTAACTTTTACTAGATGCTAAGCTGCTTTCCAGTTGCACTCTTTTACAATCCCACCAGTAATAGATGTGGTTTCCAAGTTTTTCAAATCATTTTCTCATAATAGCTTTTCTAGTATCATATGGTATCTCACTGTGGTTTTTATTTGCATATAGAGTCATTGTGAGTCAGAATCGACTGGATGCAGAGTGGCTTGGTGGTTTTTATTGTATGGTTAATGATGTTGAGTGTCTTTTCATGCACTTATTGACCATTTGTACATCATCCTTAGTGAAAAGTCTACCCAAGTCCTTTGACGATTTTTAAATTAGGTTGTTTGCTTTTTCATTGCTGAGATGTAGGAAATATTTATAGAAGGGTGTTGTTCTTACTCATCAAATATTACTACTAGCCAGATTTTAAAAGTTTGCATAAAAGAAGAGTCAATAAACTCAGGAAACTCCAAATCAAGATAGACTTCTCAGAAGGTATTTTAGGCTGGATAGATTTCAGAAACAAATCCAGTGACACTCGTATATGTGTTAAAAAATGCTTATTTCAATAAGCTTTATATATCGGAAAAACATCCCAGCCCATTCCAACTCAAACCTCCAAATCTGATACTAGTCCATAAGTCCCATTTCAGACTCACTAGGCCATATGAAATGATGCAGAATGCAGGAATATCATAGACCTTTAGGCACAAGTGGATCCAATGGCACAATTCAACACAGGGCTCTGGTAGGTTCAGCATGGCTTGCCAGCAGAAAGGTGAAGGGAGAGAGAGAGAGAGAGAGAGAGAGAGAGAGAGAGAGACTCAGGTCTCTAACTAAGAGAAGGTCATGTCTACACGAAAGGTACCATCAGGCTGTGACTTGACTGACAGGCTAGATGAGACGCCTATATGTTTATATATCAAGTTGACATGAAATTATGTAACTACCAAGGATAGAAAAATTGAATACTTTCAATATTTGTTGCACAGTTATCATTATATCAGTTGACCAATATGAAGTTGTTGATATTTGATCATGTAGACTTATGAAAATGACAATTTCATAGCGTTCAACCTAATAGCAGTTTTTCTTTTTTAAAAAAGTTCCATTTAGTGAGGTAGGAAATATTTGTCAACTGAAAGAATGGCTCATATTATTTGGAGATAACCTGCCCAAATCCACATTCTGGCCAGCAAGATGGAGGATGAGAGAGAATTTTACAAGTTCATGATCCTCTTGTAAAGAACAAATTTCAGGGGACAGCATGGTGTTTCCTCACACCCTATTAACCAGAACCTAGTCTCATGGACACATTTATCTATCAGAGTAATTAAAATGTCATCTTTATTCCAGATAGCCACAAACTAACTTTGGTAAAAGAGATTTTTTTTACTGTAGAAGGAGGGGTGGCCAATTTTTAAAGCAATCACTGCCTCGCCCATTAAAACTTTTGAAAAATCAATACTAGAAAGGAAGCAAACAATTGGAGAGGAAAAGGAATACAAATTGAACCTCATGTCAAAAATCCATTTTCCCCCTCTTGTAGTCCTTTGAGTTGAAGGAAAATATTAAAATGCTGTGTCATTGTTCTAGTCTATTATATTCTGTTCTACTCTACTTTATCTTTTTGTGTTGGACGTCAGATACAGTCAACAGAAAGTTGGCTATCATCAACTTCATTTCATAATATATTATCATCATGCAGGTCATAACCTGTTGCCATTATCATTTCCAAAACATTCTCTGCTTGAGTTCTTAGTATAAGTTCTTCTTCCCTGACCCTCCAGTCTCCTTGATCAATTATATATTGTTATTGTTCTTCATATCTTGCGCTGTCTGTGTCTCCCTTAACCCGCATTTCAGCTATTCATCCCCAACCTCATGAAGGATGCTCCCTATTCTCCCTCTTACCCCTCCCTTCAGGTTATTGCTATTCCCACTAGTGTTCCTGAGGGGTTTATTTCTCCTGAATTTCATGTGCTGATAGATTTGTTGTTGTTGTTTCTTGGGCATCACTGCCCTCTGGTGGTATGAGTTCGAGGTCCAGCCTTTGCTCCTGTGGAGCTGCTGCTGGAATTGAACCTCCATCCAGTGGGCCGCAGTCCCACGCACAACCACTACACCACTGGAGCTCAGCCCGCTAATAGATTTTTATCTGTACCAATGCGTGTTATCCAGTCTAGCCAGATTTGTAAGATAGAACTGGGTCATGGCATTGGGGGTAAAGAAGCTTTCAGAAACTAGAGGAAAGATGTGTGTTTCATCAGAGCCACACTACATCTTGGTTGAATCATCACTTCCTTATAAACCATTTTTTGGGGGTGGATATCTATTTGTCTACATATGGACTTTGGGTCTCCACTCTAAACCCCTACATTTGCATCAATATAGTTGCTTGTTTCTGGATTTTTTGATACCCGACCCTGTCAACACATCATGATCATACAGGCTGGTGTGCTTCTTCCATGTGGGTTTATTTTTTTCCTGGATGGATGGCTGCTTGTTTAACTTCAAGCTCTAAGACCCCAGATGCTATATCTTTGTATAGCCTGGCACCATCCTCTGTCTTCACCATATTTGCTTATGCACCCATTATTAAAGCAAAGTGTTCATGTGTTAAGGAAGGCCTTTAGTAGAGGTCCTAAGTCATTCTGTTTTCTTAATAGCTACATATAAATATATGTATATTGGCCTCTATCTTTTTCCTTATAAATTAATATATTTGCATATATGCATGCCTAGGCAACATCATAAAAGTATTTGATACCCAACTCTGGAATTGTGTGTGATTCCTTATAAATTATTTGATAATTTTGAAATGTATTTGTAATTGCAAACTTTAGTAGAAAAATCTGTTCTTTGAAAAAATTTTCACCCAATATTGTTTTAATATTTATACAATTCATGAGAATATTTCATATACAGTAAGACTTGTGAAAACCAGAACCCATGTCAAATAGAAACCTGTAAATTTAATAGAGAGCAAGAGAAATTTGCTAAGAAGGCATGCTGCCAATGACTGAAAACATAAAGAATCCAGGAGAAAAAAAAAGAATCCAGGAAAATGGGCAGTCTGGTGAGTTTCAACTCTTACAAATTTTACTAAAATGTAATGTCTACTTTTCTGCTTTGAATTGAAATTCTTTTGGGGGGAAAATAGCTTCCAAGACAATGTTATGATAAACATGTGTACCTATACTGTTATAGACCAAACAGAGAAATTTCTGGAGTATTACTTCATAAAGACATATGCCTATGAGTTGCTATTCAGGATGTCTGCATGGGCTTACCTACCATCCCACCAGTAGGACACAAAAGTCTCAGTAGTTGCATAGTTTGGTGTCAAGTTGGGACTTGAAAAGGATTATGAGTGAAAGGGTAGTCTAGCCTGTCAATTGGGTTATAGCCAAGGCCTCTGTGTGGGCATGGCCTTCTCCTGAGAATTACGGGAACTCCTGGATTTCCTCCTTGGAAGCAGGAGGCAGACTGTCAGCTCACTCTCTCATATTCTCTACTGACAAGACGCATAGCACTACACTGATAGACCCTGTGACCTGGAAACTGGAGAAGTTACGTGGAGACCCTACTCGTGCTTACAACACCACTGGATCCAAAGACTTTATACCCACTGGCCTGTGATCATCCTGCATTCAACATCATTGCATGTGTTTCATGGATCTGAAGAAGACTTTATAGATTGGTATCGGACCTATGGGCTAATATCAGACTTATGGGCTTGGACTAGACTAGGTTCGGATGCTTTCCTAATGTACAATTACCCTTTTGTAAAACTCTTTGCTATACACATTTGAGTTTCTATGGATTTGTCTCTCCAGTCTATCAAACTAAAACAATTGGTACTGGGAGTGGTTCAAGAGAAACAAGATCATAAATATGGCTTCTCAAATTGACTCTCCAGTCTGATTAGGCTTAACAGCATTGATCATTCTATCTCTACCCCTACAGGCATGGATATGTCTGCTACTCTTACTAGAGTGGGTGGTGTTGATCCATGGTGTAAAGTAGCAAAGGTAAGACATAATGGGTAGAGAAAACGGTAGTTCTACCTATCAGTTATGGCCACATGATCAATTGCACAAGCAAGGTTTATGATTGTCAGCTTATTTTCTTTATATGTGCTTATTGAATAGCTTTTCTTTGTTCATGTATGATGTACCAGATACAATCCAATTCGATGTGTTTTCATTTATATGTTTGATGTTAGATACAAGTGTGATTTCATTAATGTCTGGAAATTATATATGACTAAAGAATTGTGTACAAGTGACAAATTAGCAAGGGATGGACTGTGATAGGTGGTTTATTGTGCCAATTTGGCCAATAAGAACACATGGGATATACAAGGTCTCTCTCTCTCTCTCTCTCTCTCTCTCTCTCTCTCTCTCTCTCTCTTTCTCTCTCTCTTTCTCTCCCTCTCTCTCTCTTTCTCTCTCTCTGTCAATGATTAGTCCAGCATGCAGCTGCTAGTTCTCTGCCTCAACCTGTGGGACTGCCAACGTGTGGATCATGTTGCTAGAGCTTGAAGTTCCTTTCAGACCTGTTTCACGATGCTGCTGGTGTATACATCGCTTGAGCTTGGGACTGTTGGACCTTGTCTTCTTCCTGACTGTTGGTGAGCTGCCCTACTATTTGCTGCCTGTAACTGGACTCCCTGCCTTGTTCTATGGAAGACTCAGCTGTCTGCTTCCTTGATCTTGGACCCAGAGGTCCTCATGAGTTGAAGGACTTCCAGTATAGTAACTCTTTCACATAAGTGAGTTGAATTGAACCCTCTGTACTGTTGTGTGGGCTAATTAGCTGTCTTATCCCTTGGTGCAATATATGCATATATAAAATCATAAGTGATCTGGTTTTGTTTCTCTAAAGAACCTCGTTTAGCACACTGGCACTACTTGACAATATCAAATTTCTGATTGTATAAATCAAATCCTTCTATCATTACTTTTAAAATATGCACTTGTTTGATTACTATTCATTTTTTTCATGCTGTTCACCAGCAACATAATTAAAGTGCTTCGTATTAATCTAGTATTCTTTTTCACTGTTTAATTTTCACATGCATAGGACACAATTGAACATACCATGGTTTAGGTCAGGTACCCCTTAGTCCTCAAAGAAGTACCCTTGCTATTCAACACTGTACAGAGGTCTTGTGAAAAAGATTTGCCCAATGCAACACATCCTTTGATCTCTTGAATTCTTCCATGAGAATTGATTGTGGATCCAAGCAAGACAAGGTCCTTGATAACTTCTACCTTTTCTCCTTTGATCATATTACCTATTGTTTGAGTTGTGAGGATTTGGGTATTCTTGATATTGAGTTGTAATCCATACTGCAGCCTGTAACCTTTTACCTTCATCAGCAAGTACTTCAAGTTCTCTTCACTTTCAGCTAGTAAGACTGCCCTCTGCATATTTCAGTTTGTTAGTAAGTCTTCTTCTGATCCTAATGCCACACTCAGCTTCTCTGATTATTTGCTCAGCACACATGCTGAATAAGTATAGTGAGAGTATACAGTCCGGACATGCATCTTTCTTGGTTTTAAATCATGAGCTAATTTCTTTTTTGTTCACGTAACTGCTGCTTGATGCAAGTTCAGGTTCTGCATGGTACAATGAAATGTTCTGGAATTCTCATTTTTCTTAAGGATATCCTTAATTTGGGGGATTTTTTAATGGTTCATACATTCATCAAATGCCTCTGTGTAGTCAATAAAACACAAATAATCATGTTTCTGACATTCTCTGCTGTCCATAAGATTTATCTGATATCAGGTATGATATTCCTTGTTCCAAGTCCTTTTCTGAACTCAGTCTGAATTTTTAACATCATCCTGTCAATGTATTACTGCAACTTTGTTAAATAATCTTCAGCAAAATTTTGATTCCATGTAACATTAGTTACATTGTTCTATAATTTGAGCATTCCTTGAAATGTATACAAATATGGTTCTCTTCTAGTTAGTTGGCCAACTAGCTGTCTTCCACATTCCTTGGCATTAGCAAATTCTCTCAGTGATCAACAGCGTGTTAAATATTTCAGTTGGCACTCCATCAATCCTGGAGTTTTCTTTTGGCACTGTATTTAATGGAACTTGGATTTCTTCCTTTAGAATGATTGGTTATTGATTATAAGCTACATCTTGAAATGGTTGACTATCAGCTAGTTCTTTTTTGAGCTCAATGACTGTCTATTCTTTCCATCTTCTTTTGATGTTTTCTGAATCAACTCAATATTTTTGCCAAGGGAATCTTCCAATACTACAACTAGTGTCTTGAATTTTTTCTTGGTTCTTTCAGTTTCAGATATGCAGGGAGTGTTCTTCCATTTTGGATTTTGAACTCTAGGTCTTCACACATTTCATTATAATAATTTACTTTGTTTTTTTGAACTCCTCCTTGAAATTTTCAGTTCAGCTCTTTAACTTCATTATTTCTTCCATTGACCTTAACTACTCTTAGCTATCATGAAGAACAAGTTTTAGAGTCATTTCTGAACTCCATGATGATTTTTGTTTCCCATCTTTTTAATGACGATATACTTTCTTCATGTCTGATATTCTGGATGTCATTTCACAGCTCATCAGGTTTTCTGTCAGTGTTCAAAACATCAAGTCTGTTCTTCAGATAGTCTTGTCATTCAGGTGGGATATACTTGTGGGCTTGTTTTAATTTTCTTCAAATTCAACTTTAAATTAGATATGAGCAACCGATGGCCTGTCTCATATTGGATTCTGGCCTCCTTTCACCTGGTGATAATCGAGCTTCTCCATTGTCTTTCCCATATATATAGATAATGTCATTTCTGTGTATTTCATTTGCAGAAGTCCACATGTGTTGTAAAAGGGTATTTTCAATGAAGAGTTCATTGGTCTTGCAAAATATTCAGCCTCATTTCCATCATCAAAGGCATATTTTCCAACTATTGTTCCTTCCTCTTTGCTTTCAACACTTACATCCCAATTGCCAGTAGTTATCAATATATCTTGATTATATGCTTGATAAATTTCAGACTTAAGATCTTCATAAAATTCTGTATTTTCTTCATTACTAGCTGAAATGAGTGGCACATCAATTTGAATAATGTCATATTGAGCGGACTTCCTTTCTCTCCATTCCTGGCCCTGAAGCCACCTAGGCTTCCATAGTTCCTGGGGAAATGCACTGCTTTCTTCTGACACAGGGTCTTTGCCTGTGCTGTTTATTCTTCCTGAACTGCTCTCTTTCCTCTTCATTCCTCACATCACTCGCTCTGCCTTCAGTTCTCACCAGGTAGCACTTCCTCAGGGAAGTCTTCCTCCATGTCTAATGCAAGCTTTTCTGTCACATGTTTATACAGAATCATGTTCCTTTCCTTCCACTCTTTTAGCAGCTCATACCAAAAAACAAAACAAAACAAAACAATTTCACTGTTATCAAATCAATTCAAACTGATGGCAAACTGATAGGCCGGAGTAGAACTGCCCCTTTAGGTTTCTGTCTGAAACTCTTTCTGGGCATAGAAAGTCTCATCTTTCCAGTACTTAAACCATGATGTCCTGGATATCATCACTTTGGTGAAACTCTAAATCAGATGTTGAGATCAAAGTTTCTATGCTTCGTCCCAATCCCAGCCCCATGCAAAACAAACGAATCAATCCAATGCCATCGATTCAATTCTGAAAGTCTAACTTGTAGTGACCTTGTCATAGGACAGATTATAGTTACTCTCTTTGGCCTTTGAGGCTCCACAGGAGCAGATATCTTCATTTGTCTTCCGTGAAGCAGTTGGCAGTTTTGAACTGCTGACCTTGTGGTTCGTAGTCCCCATATAACTCATTACTCCACCAGTGGTCCTCTATCCAAGCAAACAGGAGCTCATTCTATTCCCCTAATCCAGTGTTCCAAATGATCACAATTTAACCAATCACCGGTAATCCCTGAGTTATAATAAGCAAGATCCTGTTGAGTCAGAATAGGTGCATATGAGTATTAGTTTGTCTTAATTTTGTGCTAGGAAAAGCTCAAAGTCTTTTCAATAGCTTAAACCTCCCTGTGTGTCAAATTAAGGTGATTGTGCTAAAGAATTTGATTCTAGCAGTGATTTGGTTCAAAGTGAGGCCACGTTTTCATAACTTTTGAGAGGGATTAGGATGTGTACTGATGTTCATAACAAGGAACTTTCTCCAGGAGATTCTTGAATTACTACAATTCTCATCTTAATTCAATTCATGGATCACATAATTATACATTTAGACATTGCATATAATTGTAGTTTCATAGTTCAATTATAGGTTCATTTCAAAAGCTATAAAATTAATTGAAATTGCTGGCAAATCTTTGTACATATGGAGAATATGTCTTCATCTTTGAAATGCTAAAGCTTTCATTTTATACATAGAAGAGTTTATTAACGAGTATGAATGTTTTGTATGAAATTGAGTTCAATATGTAATTCAAAGGGTGACCACCCTCACCCTTGTTTTCCGCCTTGAAAACAATTACTGAGAGGTGATGCTTGGAGCTGTGGCAGCTATATTGTGAGAAGAGGCTATCACTCAGCCTAATGAAATGAGGGAAGAAGCTTTGGTCTTTAATGACCCTTTTGTGTCACGAAAGATAAACTTGTGACTACTTTGACCTAGGGAAATAGCAAAGAAACCAAAAGCTTCTGTTTAACCAGTTCATTGTGTAATTTTCACACAAGGGCAAACTAATAAAGAAGCAAGGCTGGTCTATTTTGGTTAAACAGAATCCCCAACATGGGTGCAAACTCAACAAGAATGGTTCATTATACTGATGTACAAAATCACCTCAATTAAATTCACTAAATGTTTACTGGCAACTATGATGTGCCAGACTCTGAGCTAGAAATACACACATTAAGGAAGAAATAGTTTTTACTTGAAAAACCCAAAACGTGTTTATGTTGTTAGGTGCTGTGAAGCAAGTGTTGACTCATAGCAGCTCTCCATGTAAAACAGAATAAAACACTGCCCCGTCTTGGGCCAGCCTCACAATTGGTGCTGTGCCTGACGCCATTGTTGCTGCTGCTTTGTCAGGTATCTGGTTCAGGATCTTCCTCATTTTTGCTGACCCGTCACTGCATCAAGCACGATGTCCTTCTTTAGAGTCTGGTCCCCCTCCCCTGATACCATGCCCAAAGTTTGCAAAATAAAACCTTCTTCTAAGGAGCATGCTAAGGCTGTACTTTTTGCAAGACAGATTTCTTTCTTCTTGGGGCAGTCTATGGCATCGTCTAGCTTCTTTACTAACACCATAACTCAAAGGCATCAATTCTGATTCAGATGTACTTTAGTCCTCAAAGTAGCTCCTGTGTTTTCAATTATTACCTTAAAGACTAATGAAAGAGGGGGTGAGATAAATTTATTGTGCCAACCTGGCTTATAAACACATGTGGGATTAATTGAATCGCAGAGAGATAAATGGCTCAGTGTGTCTCACCTTTCTAGTTCTCAAGTCTCTTACTTTCTGATGGTCAGACCAAGATGCAGCTGTCTTAGCCAATTTTCTGCTTCAGCTGGAAAAGCTCACTTCCTGCATGACATCCCTGAGGAGAAGCCATGAGGACCTACCCTGAGGCAGCCCTGGGTGCTGAAGCAGCTGTGTGGAGACCCCTGCCAGAGCTAAGATGCTGACACGCTCACTGATTCAGCTTTCCTTCTGCAGTCGGTGTCATTGCATGTGTTTTGTCAGATTGAGGAGGACTTTGAAGATTGGTATCAGACCTATGGGATATTGTTGGACTTATGGGCTTGGGCAGCACCGGGTTGGGAATCTTTCTAAATGTACTTACCCTTTATATAAAATTCTCTTATATATAGGAGTTTCTGTGTTCTCATTCCCCTAGTTTACCCAGACTAACACGGGAGGCATGCAGTAGATTTTCCTAATGTAATATGCAGTTTGATTTATCAACTGCTGCTTCCATAGGGGTTGATCATGGAACCAAATACAATGAAATCCTTTACAACTTCAATATTTTCTTTCTTTATGATGACAATTGTCTATTGGTTAAGTTGTGAAGATTTAAAATTTTCATTTTACTGTTTTACAATTTTATTTGCATATGTCATATATTATACATTTTGATAGTTCAATCATATTACGAAGAGGTGTGCAACCATCACCACACTCAGTATTAGAACATTTTCTTTCTTGTATTCATTGTAATTAGTTTCCCAATCCCCCCATCCTCCCCAGTTATACCCTCCAGTAAGCTAATTCACTCACTGCCTCTATAGATTTGCCTACTGGATTTCATATACAGAGAATCATTAATTTAAAAAAGTAAAACAAAAACAAATCTCAATTGCAAGCAAAGTAGAAAAGATTAAAAACTAGAACAAATTAATTGTGAGCCCAAATGGAATTCAAATGGTAAGGTGTTAAATTTTAACCAGACTTATTTTCCAATGCACTCTGCATGAGAACAAAGCTGCTCATATCCCTGATGTATGAAAATATGGAAGTCACTGGAGCCTTAATCCATGTATATCTCAACCCTCTCCCCATTTTTAAAGTGAAACATCTTTAAAATGGATCAAAAATGAGATTAAATGATAAGATATTACATTTTAACCTAAACTACATCTGCCATAATCTACTTTATAATCTACTGTATTCATATTCCTTGACTATGGTGACAGGAGACTCATCAGATCCTGCAGACATGTGTGCAATCTGCAAATGAATTTTGGCTGCCATTGTCTCATTCAAAGCCTTCTGCAAGTCAGGTGTTCACAATTTAAGCTCTGATAGATTCCTTCCTTGAGATTTGAATTTTATTGCTTACAGTTTCAATCACACAAGGCTGGTGTGCTTCTTTCATGTGGACTTACTTGACACCTCACTTAGTGGCTGCTTGCTTGAAAACAAGCCATGAAGACCATAGATGCTATTCTTCCTGATAGCTAGGCATCCATTGTTTCTTTTTTTGTTTGCTTTTGGGGGGGGGGTGGCATCACTGCCCTCTGGTGGGAGTGGGAGGCCCAGCCTTGCTCCCGGAGAGCTGCTGCTAGATTTGAACCGCCAAGCCAGTGGGCAGCAGTCCCTCACTCAACCACTATACCACCGGGGCTCAGCCCTCATCTGTTTCTTTGGCATTCTTTTCTATAGCACCCATGTCTTCAGGGATTCCTTCATAATGGTGAGCATTGAGTGGGGCCATGTCATAAGCACTAATTATTTTTAGATTGATGCTAGAACTAAGTGTAAACCTAATATCTGGCTTATGTCTGTCTCTAGTTGACTCTAGAGACATCACCATCATTTTGTGTTAGAAACTTTATCAATCAACCCCTTGGGCATAAGACACTATTGATCATGTCATTAATTTAGCCAGTGTTATAGAATTTAAGACACTGTTGAGAAAAGGAACGAATGGTCTTTATGTTGAAGTGTAATCCATACTGAAGTCTGTAATTTTAGATCTTCATCAGTAAGTGCTTCAAGTCCACTCCATTTTCAGTAAAGCAAAGTTGTATCAACTGTCTACCACAGGTTACTAAAGCGCCTCTCTCTAATCCTTATTCCATGCTCTTCTTCATGCAGTCAGGCATCTTGGGTTAATTACTCAGCATATAGTTATTCCTAGTTTCTTCAAATAAATTCCCAGGGAAATAAAGGAAAGGAGAGGAGCCTTTTGCATTCCAACCTATGAAACTAGAAGTGAATATTTATGCAGAGAATGTACATGAAGGGAAGCCAACAGAGAATGTGATTAGGACTAGAAAGTACTCTCAATGCGGTTCAAAGATTCTGGTTCCTTTTCTTTCTGAGTTGATTCTGACTTGGCCATAACATCATGTATTATATAGTAGAAAGGCTCCATAGAGGGGAAGGGGAGAAAACAATACCCTATAGGGTTTTCTTGACTGTAATCATTATGAAAGCAGACCATTAGTTCTTTTTCTGTAATCCTTGTGAGGGAATTTGAACCACTTTCTGTTAATCATCAAATGCAAACCATTTATGCCACCAGGGACCACAAATTCATGCTCAAACTTGTGAATGCTTTGAAAGAACTGCAAGAATCTTCTCCCACACCCACTTTCCTGCCCTGGCCCTTTTCTCTCCTATCTTGCAACCCTAACTTCCTGATACTTTTTTTTCCTCAAAGAAGCTCAAATCCCTCTCTGCCCAACAAGAATTTCTCCTAGACATTTTGGTCTTTCCACAAAGCATTTTCATCCTGAAGATTTTGCTCATTGCAACCAAGATGAAATACAGAGAAGAAATACAGAAGAAGAACATATTCTGTTTGGATAAGAGCTACATTGACCTGTCTACAAAAAAATTAGAAAAAACTTTAAAATTATTTTGGTGTAGGAAGCGCTTATCTTTGTTTAGTTGTTTCCTTCTTTAAATATTCCTGAATTCCTGCACTGTGTATTCAAGAGGGACTAAGTTTATAGCATGGGCTCTGTAAGACGGCTCCCTTTCCAAGCAGCTTCTAGTCCACTCTGGAAGTCTTTTTTAAAAATGTAACAGATGTAGAAATATGAGAAGAAACTGGTTACCAGAGTGCATTGGGGAGATGATTAGAGCAGAACAAAATGAAAAACCTGACTTGAAGAGTGAAAACCTTGTCAGTTGATCCCTGCTCTGAAGCACATTAAGCCTGACCTTGTTTTCAACATTTTCTATTTATTTTAAATTTGTTTTTGTTTCTTCACATTGGGTTTACCACAGATGCTGTTTTGTCATTGGAGGTGACCCTCTTGAAATTTTGTTATATACCTTTTTTTTCTGTTTTCTGTTGCATGAGCCCCAGGATTGATTGATGAATCTATAGGGATAGCAAGGAGAATGAAGATTTGTATGGGGCCTATCATGGTGCTGCTGCTGCTGGTGATATGTTTAAAAGGGAGCTGATGTCAAGGAGTTCAAGAAGGAAAAGAATATTTTGAAAAGGCTTGTAGTAGCAATAGTACAATACTGCTTGATGTGCTTGAAATATGGAATTTGTATTAACTCACAATAAAATGGTTTTGAAGATAATTTTAAAAATAATGCCTATTGAATGTGCTATTGTTGTTGTTGTTAGATAGATTTGAGTCAGCCCTGACTCATGGTGGTTCCATGTAGAATGGAGCAAAAGTTTACGTACTCCTGCACCATACTTATGATTTCTTGTGGATACCTTGGTCCCTTGTGATTATTGGCTGATTTTTTTTTTTTTGGAAATGGATTGTTATATCTTTCTTCCTATCCCATCTTAGTCAGGAAGCTACTTCAAAACCTATTCAGCATCATGGGAATTTGTTGCATATCATGGAAACACCATGGAATGAGTGATGCACTATTTTTCTCAAAGGAGAAAGAAACAGCAGAAGAAGGAAAGAAGTTCTGGATAAATGAAACAAGAGCCGTTGTCACTTCCACCAGTTGTCTATGGTGAGACGTGAATGAGATAGGAAGACTTTAGATAGGGACAGTTAGAGAGCATGCAAGGAAGTTTGGAAAATGCCAGAGGAAGTGAGGTGAGAGTTCAGTCACAGTTGGATTAAGTCAAAGCCAAGAGGAAGGAGAGGTGGAAATGTTTATTCAAGGCAAGAGGAGATGCCTAGCCTAAGGAAAGGCAGAGATGGGAACGGGCACATCATGGTGGTGGACTGTGAGTACACTTTTGGGGACTTCCAGCAAGATGGCAACTGAGTGAGACATAACAGAGGCACTCTGCAGACGGCAGCACAGGAGAGTTATTAAGAGGGAAGCACTACACTGCTGGTCACAGGAGGAGCATCATAAGGCTAGGTAGGCACAGATCCAGTAGGTTTTGAGGAGCTGGGGCCCTTTGGCATACCACAGTGGAGGCCAGAAAGGGTTTAACCTTCTCCCCATCGCTGTCTCATCCAGTGCAGGGATCATTTGGAACCGGCTCAAGGACTTTATCTCAACACAACCTCAGCTTGCCACTACTCTGTTGCACCGTTTAAACTTCTCCAGTCTCATGGTCAGGGCTTGGGGCAGAGCTTTACTGTTACTTTTGTTTACCTCTCTTCTCGCTTTCCCCCGTAATCTCAGTAGGCTCATTTCTTTTTTCTTACATTTTTCTTTTGCTCTTCCCCTTTTTTCTCACACATCACAGCTGACCTCCAGGCCACTCCCCATAGCCTAGAGCATTTACATCTGCCCTCTACTCAGCTGGCAGAGCTCCACCCTCTGCAACATAAGCCCGCCCACATTCCTCCAAGGGAAATCCCGCCTACCTTCTTCCTGCATGCTTGGCTGCGGGATCTCCTACCGGTCCGCTGTGGTCCCACATGACTGAGGGAACTTCTTTCTGCCTGTCATAATGCCTCACTCGGCCTAAGGCAGCTCAGCCAACACGCGCCAATGTTCCACGCCATTGCAGAAACTTCTGCCCAAAATCTGTGGCAATCTAGCTAACCAGGGAAATTCCACCCACTATTCTACACCAAAGCAGGCACGCCCACCTTCCTTCTGTGTCACTCTTGTGGCAGCAGGAATCCACACACACCCTCTCAGTGTTCCAAGCTGCCATGGGCTACACCATCATGGCTTTTTTTGAGATCACCCAATGCAACACCATTCTTGCCAGCCCGCTACCACCCAACAAGCATGCCCTGAGAGGACTATCCAATTTATCCTCCCAATAACAGAATACTGGTTGATGAGGGAAAGAGTGAAGCCACAGGAAAATAAAGTGGTAGACCAATTCCATAGTGCAATTAGTTGAAGGCAGTTTGAAGAAGCATTCCTACGAGACTCCCAGAGGGAGACCAGTGTGTTAGACTGTATGGAAAATGGCACTGGCTCCTCTAAAACAATGCAATGCAAATAGCAATCAGCCCCAACAACCTCAATGAATACACAGGATTCCAGACAATGTCATCAGGCAATGTCAGAAGATATCCTGGACCCAACAATGTACATAGAAGAAGCAGACATTGATCTTCCACAGAAAGAAATTTTCTGAATGCTGCTTGGACTCAGCTTGCTTACAGGACAGGAGGGAGACAATACAGAAAAAGGATGAAATGATAAGAGGAGATAAAGACCATACACCACAGGGAAATAAAAGAACTTAGGGATGATATAACAAAACCAGTAGCAGACTCATGGATTTCTACAACTGACTGGAGGAGGTAGAGAACTGCACCAGTGACCTTGATGGCAGCCAATTAAACTTTAACAAAAGTGAACAAAAATCTAATAAGATTATCAGAGAAGCTGAAGAAAACCTAAGAGTTAAGTTTGATGGTATGAAGAGGAACAATATCAATTTTTGGGTAACCTGAGGAAGACAGCAAAGAAGTCAACTCTAAAAAGAGCTGTTGCAATCTTGGAGGAAAATTTCCCCCACCTTAATGAATGAAAGCCAGGCAACCATTCAGGAGGCTGAAAGAACACCAGC
Organism: Nesogale talazaci; assembly: GCA_004026705.1. Classification (NCBI taxonomy): domain Eukaryota; kingdom Metazoa; phylum Chordata; class Mammalia; order Afrosoricida; family Tenrecidae; genus Nesogale; species Nesogale talazaci. The sequence continues at coordinate 146,959 of PVJH01002502.1, read as the reverse complement.
TAAACTGAATCCCAAGAAGAAGTCACCAAGGCATATAATACTCAATTTTTCCAACTTTAAGGAAAAGGAGAAAGTCATGAGAGCAACTTTGGCAAATCAAGCAATCACATACAAAGGTTCCCAAATAAGAATATGCTCAGACCTATTAGCAGACACTATGAAGAAGAGGAAAGAGTGGAGCAACAAATTACAAAAATTGAAGGAAAATAATGCAACCCAAGAATACTTTACCCAGCCAAATTATCTGTCAAGATAAATTGAGAAGTAAAAGTCTTCCCAGATCAGGAAAAATTCAGAGACTATGTTAAAAGAAACCTACCCCCACAAAAGACCATTTCTGACCCAGGTGGGCAGAAGAACATCACTCATTGAGCACAAATAAAACACTACATAGAATAATCCCATCCAGAGGACAGCAAAGGAAAAACAGCCCTCAACATAACATTGGCTTAAGGGTAGAATGAAATACACACACACACACACACAACTCATTGATAAGGATATAAGGTATAAAATGGCACCAACGCAAAAGGTATAAAATGACATTACATTGTCCACAGACAGATGGAATAACCCTGAATAACAATGGACTGAACTCGGGCATTAAAAGACTGAAACCAGCAAGCTAACTTAGAAAACTGAACCCATTCATTGCCCACAGAAGATTCATCACAAGATTACAGACAAAATAAGCTGAGACCCAAAGGCTGGAGAAAAGCATACCCAGTAAATAGCAATTCAAAAAAAAGGGGGGGGGGATTGTAATCCTAATCTCAGGCAAAATCAACTTCAGAGTGCAAACCATAAAATGAGATAAGGGGGGGAACATATATAATGCTCTAGAGAACTGTAGAAAAAGAACTGCTGGGCATTTTTTACCATATATTCCCCAAATGAGAGGACTACTGAAAATGACAATCAAACACTCTAGATGAAAAAAGAAACCACAGACTCAACAATTATAGTGGATGACTTCAATATACCATTCTCTGAGAAAGATAGATGGCAAAAAGTTAAATTAAAAAAATGTTTTGTTTTGTTTTGTTTTTGTTTTTTGGGGGCATCACTGCACTCAGGTGGTGGGAGTAGGAGGCCTAGCCTTTGCTCCGTGGAGTTGGAATCAAACCTCCATCCGAGTGGGCTGCAGTCCTGCGCACAACCACTACGCCACTGGGGCTCAGCCCCCAAAAAATGTTTTTTAAAAGACAGAACATAGGGAAAGAAACTCAACAAGGAGGCTAGAAATCTAAACACTAAAATTAGACAATTTAACCTGACAGATGTTTCCAGAGATCTTCACCCAAATACAAAAAATTCACATTTTTAAGCCCATGTGGCACATATTCAAAGAGAGACCACATGTTGGGGCACAAGCCGAATCTGCAAAAATTTAAGCCAATTGAGATCATACAGATCTCTCTCTCTCTCGCTCTCTCTCTTCTCTCTCTGACAACTGTGCCATAAAGCTGGAAATCAACAAAAGGAACATAAAGAAAACAAGGGCAAACAATTGAAGGATGAATAACTCTCTACTGCAAAAGGAGTGTGTACTGACCCAGATCAGAGATGAGATTAGAAACTTTCTAGAACCAAAGAGAATGAGAACATGACATACTCAAACTAATGGGACACAGCAAAAACAGTTATCAGAGGAAGTTTCATAACAATACATGTGCATATGATAAAGGAAGGTAGACCTATGATTGATATGCTGGTAAAAACTTACAACAGCTAGAGAAGCGTGAACAGGATAATCCTACTAAAAACAAAAGAAAAAAGAATTAAAAATCAGGGCTGAGATTCAGGAGAGGAAAAATAAGAAAACCATGGAAAAACTAATGCTTCTAAATGTTGGTTCTTAAAAGGATAAACAGAATTGACAGACCAGTGGCAAACCTAACCAAAGGAAGGAAAGAATAAATTTCGATACCAAGGATAAGGGATGAAAGAGGGGACATTATAACATACATTCATTAAATCAAAAGGTAATTACACAGTACTAAAAAGGACCATTTTCCATTGAATTCAACAACTTGGAAGACTTGGACAAATTCTTGGAAAAACATTCCCTCCCTAGACTATCCCCAATAGACATGAAGAATGTCAACAGAACCATAGCAATAGGAGATAAAGCAAAGTTATCAAGGGATTACCAACAAAAAATCCTCTGGAACAGATGGCTTTACAGAAGAATTCTACAAGCATTCTGATACCAATCCTACATAAATTCTATCAAAACATAGAAAAAGATGGTGAATTCCTGAACTCCTTCAATGAAGTTAGCATAACTCTGATACTGAAACTAAGCAAGCATGCCCTAAGAATCAAGAACTATAAATCAATATCCCTAATGAACATCAAAGCAAAAATCCTTAACAAAATACTGCCCAATAGAATACAAAAGTATATAAAGCAAAGAATTCACCATGACCAAGTAAGATTCATGTCAGGGATTCAGAGATGATTCAACATATAAAAAACCATTAGTATCATTCCCGACAATAACATGAAAAATATAAGAACTATATGACAATATTGATAGATGCAGAAAAAGCATTTGACAACATCCAACACAAATTCCTATTTAAGACACTAAAGAAGATAGTAATAGAAGGAAAATTGCTCAGAATTATACAAATTATATGTGAAAAACCAAAAGTCATCATGGTAGCCAATGCAGAAAAGATAATCCCACTGAAAAATGCCCCCCTCTTTTTAACATCATACTAGAGGTCTTAACTAAAAACATAAGAAAAAGAAAACGCGCCAAAGGTATTCACCTGGGGAAGGAAAAGGTGAAACTATCTGTATTCTCAGCTGATATGATTTTTTATATTGAAACTCAAAAAACTCCACAAAGGGAGTACTGGAAGCAATAGAGGAATATGGCAGTTTGCAGGATACAATATCAACAAACAGAATTCTATTGGACTGCTGTACACATTGGATGAGACCACAGAAGAGGAGATCAAAAAGGTGGTACCCTTCACAATAACCAAGCACAAATTGAAATATCTAGGATTATACTTGACTAAAAGGACAAAAGATTTGTATAAGGAAACTACAGAACCCTATTACACAAAACCAAGAGTGAACTGAACAAATAGAATATCCCATGCTCAGTGACTGGAAGACTCAATAAAGTAAAGGTGTCTCTGCCCAAGGCACTATAGAAGTTTCATGCAATCCCCATACAATTGCCCTCATCTTTCTTCAAAGAAATAGAAAAACTAATCACCAGCTTCATATGGAGAGGGAAGATGTACACAATTAGCAGAGAACTTCTCAAGAAGAAGGACACTGTGGCAGTGCTTGCTTTACCTGACTTTAGCATATATTATATAGGCACAGTGATCAAAGCCACATGGTATGAGTCTAATGACAGATAATCAAAACAATGGAAAAGAACTGAAAACCCAGAAATAAAATCATCAGTGTGATGGGTAGGCTTGTTATGCCAACATGGCCACAGAAGATTGGTAGGTCTGTTGTGACGGCACAGCCAATGAACACGCGGGATTAATTGAAGGGTAGATATAGGAAGGGGTTGGCAAGTCCCGCCCTCTCTCTTGCTTCTGGATCTTTGGACCAGAGACCTGCCTTGTTCGTCCTGTGCCTCGGCTGCCAAGCAACACTACCCGTGGGACACCTAATCGTGGACTGTGTTGCTGTGAGTTGAGGTTCCTTCAAGCCCTACTTCGCCACGCTCCTGGGATATACATCTCTTGAGCTGGGGACTGTTGGACTCTGTCATCTGGCTGACTATTGGCGACCTGCTCTGCCATTTGCTGCCTGTAACTAGATAGCCTGGATTGCTCTACAGAGGACTACTCAGCAGCCCTCAAGATTTGAAGGGCTGCCAGTCTTCTAGTTGCCTCATGCAAGTGAGTGCCACCGAGCAATCTGTATTACTTTATAGTTAACTTTTCCTTTCTTATCTTATATACCTTTCTCAATATATAAATATATAAAAAGAACTACTAGAGTCCTGTATTTTATTTATCTAAGAGAACCCTGCCTGACACAATCAGCATATACACAACTGATCTTTGATGATGGCCCCAGAAATATCAATTGGGAATCAGATGTCCTCTTCAATAAGTGATGCTAGAAAAAATGGATATCTATCTGCAGAAAAATGAAGCAAAACCCTTTTCTCACTCCATGCACAAGAATAAACTCAAGGTGAATCACAGACCTCAAGGGAAAACCCCAAATTATCAGGCCATCAATTAGGGAATTGGGACAAACCTGAGAACTTTGTGGCAGGGAAGACATAAGCTATCAGAAATAGGGAAGGACACAAATACAGATGAGTCACAAATTGATAAGTGGGATATACCAAAGATAAAACACCACACCTGTGTACATTGAAAGAATTAAGAGAGCCCATGAACTGCCAAAACTTCTTTAGCAATACCACATTAGATAAAGGCCTTATCACTAAAGTCTACAATAGTCTGCTAGCTTCCAAAAGAAAAAAAAACTATCTACTCACTGAGAAAATGGGTAAAGGACATGAACAGGAGTTTCACAGGGGCAGAAATGCAAATGGCCAATAAACATATGAGAAAAACGTTCTCAATCATTAACCAAAAGAGAAATGCATATTAGAGCAACAATGAAATACCACCCAACACCCTCAAACATAACCCAATTCAAAAAATCAGAAAGCAGCAAGTGTTTGAAGGACTGTGGTGAGATAGGAACTCTCATTCACTGTTGTTAGACCTGTAGATATCTACAGTCACTGAAAATCAATTTGGCAATATATAAAACAGATGGAAGTCTAGCTAACATAGGACCCAGCAATCCTCCCTCTGGGCATATACCTAGAAGAGGCAAGAAACAAGCCATGGTCAAACATTCAATACTCATTGAAGCACAGTTCACAATTGCAAGGAGTTGGAAACAGCCCAAATTTCCATAAACAAATGCATGGATTAAGAAATTGTGGTACATACATACAATGGAGTATGAGGCATCCCTCAAAAGCAGTGATAAATGCATGAAGCACTTTGCAGCATGGGAAGAACTGGAGGAAATTATGCTAAGCGAAATAAACCAAACACAAAAGGAAAAGGAAAATAAGCTGAGGTAAGCTTAAAAATGCAAAAGGGGCATCCAGAAAAATCTGTGTGCAAACATTCCTGAGGTGAGGTCCAAGTAGTATGGCTGGGGCCAGCCCCAGTCAAGGATACATATAGTAGCCACATAAAAAGGAGGGGGGTCAGAAAGAAAAATAATAATAACTAGGTAGCAGGGGAACAGGGCAATAACCCACCCAAGGGGAAGGTGCTGTTTACATCTCCACAGGGAAAGAGGGACCAGACTTCCATCTGATGTTCCAAGATGTGAATGTAACATACCAACATGAAGCAGGAAACCAATAGAGAGATCTGAAAAGCCAGACCCAACCCCAACTATGTTGACAACCCTCCTCACCTCCTCACTACCTCCCAGAAGAATTTACTTCAGAGGACAGCACTGAAGCTACAGCTCAGGGAGAGGGACATGTCTGATCAGAGCACACAGGAGAAAATGAAGGAAGGGGATGAAGAGAGAGTGGAGCACATTTTGGCCCACCAAGCCTTGGGAACAATATTCCTATTCAGAGCAGCCAATACACAGAAAGGACCATATGACTGGTCCCACTAGGAGAGAAGACATCACTCACTGATCGGTAGCCCTATGTGGGACAACACTAGAGACAGAGTGAGAATTGCATCCAATCTGACACCAACACACCGAGGCAAAACACTAAATCATGCAACAGAACAGCAATGGGGAGCATAAAAATGAAGTCCCCAGAGAATACCAAAAATAGACCTTGGAAACAGATCTTGGCACCTCATCAGACTCAACTGGAAATCACTCCTAAAAGCCAACAAATAGACTTTGAACTATTTATAGGCTTTTTTCTGTCATTGGCTTTTTTGTTGGGTTTTTATTGTTCTTTTTGCTTTGATTTGCTTTGTCCTGTTTTTTTGTGGGTGCATATTATTGCCTCTGCAGGTCTATCTAGATAAGATAGGCTGGATTAACCATCTGGAGGAGAAAACAGCTGGACTGATAGTTCCAGGGGGATGAGAGTGGGAGGTGGGAAGGAAGTTGGTGTTAACAAACACAGGGACAAGGGAATAACAAGTGATCCAAAGTCACTGGCATGGAGCATGGTAGGAGGCTTGGCAGGGCTTGATCAAGGGCAATATAACCGTGAGGAGTTACAGAAACTCAAATGAAGGCTGTGCATGAGAGTGGGACAAGAAAAAAGTAAAAAGAACTAGGAGGAAAAGGGAATTTATAGAGGTCTAAATGCAGGCATATACATTTATAAATATATTTATCTATGACAATGGTGAAATAGATCTATGTGCTTATATTTATAGGTTTAGTATTAAGGACATTGGGTCTCTACTAAAGCACTCCCTCATTGCAAGAAAACTTTGTTCTATTAAACCGGCATTCCATCATGCTCACCTTTCTGACAGGATTGCTAAAGACAAAGCAGGTGTATAAGCAAATGTGGTGAAGAAAGCTGATGGTGCCAAGCTTTCAAAAGGTATAGCACCTGGTGTTGTAAGGCTTGAAGGTAAACAAGCAGTGATTTAGCTGAGAAACAACAAAGCCCACATGGAAGAATCATATCAACCTTTGTGATCACAAGATGTCAAAGGGATCAGGTATCTGGCATCAAAGAACAAAAGAGCATATCAATGTAAATGAGGGGGAGTTCAGGCTAGTGACTCAAAGCCCATCTATAGGCAAGTGGGCATCCCCTTACAGAAGGGTCACGGGTGCAGGTGAGCTAGTCAGGGTACTGTATAGCACCAATGAAAGACACAACTTTCATCTACTTCTTTAATGCCTCTTCCCCTCTCCTCTCTACACACACACTATCATGATCCCAATTCTACCTTATAAATCAGCCTAGACCAGAGCATGTACGCTGATACAGATAAGAGCGGGAAACACAGGGAATCCAGGACAAATAAACCCCTTAGGACCAATAAGAAGAGTAGCAATACCAGGAGGGCAAGGGAAAGGTGGGGGAGTATGAGGGAACTGATCATAATAATCTGCATATAACCCCCTTTCTGGTGGATGGATAATAGAAAAGTGGATAAAAGATAATAGTCAGTGTAAGACATGAAATATAATAATAATTTATAGATTATCAAGGTTTCATGCAGAAGGGAGAGGGAGGGAGAAAGTTGAGGAACTGATACCAAGGGATTAAGTAGAAAGAAAATATTTTGAGAACGATGAGGGCAACAAATGTACAAATGTGCTTGACACAATGGAAGTGTGCATGGATTGTGATAAGAGTTGTATGAGCCCCCCGAAAAATGAATTTTAAAATAAAAAAGTGGCTTTTATGAGAGAAACCCAAGGCTGCTATTGGGGAACAGTGAGGATCCTGTGGCTTGGTAAGTACTCACTGCCACGGAGTCAATTCTGACTCATCAGATCTACTAGAACAGCCCCAGAGGATTTCTGAGATTTTAACTTGGCAGGTGGAGAAAGCCTGGTCTCTCCCCTGTGGGGTGCTTGGTGTTTCTCAAGGACTGACCTTGTGGCTGCTGTCTAACCTGTAATCTCCACATCACCAGGGCCCCTGAAGGGTAAGCAGAGGGTTTAAACATGCTTCTGAGGAAATGACTTATAACAATGATAAGTCTTCTCAAGCAGAAGCTAATTTAGATAGTTGTGAACCAAGCTATCCTCAATGTTGGCTTTAGATATTTGTTTATTGTTTATTATGACTTTTCATCTCATCAGGTTTATCGATTATTTCATTCTTCTAATCCGTTGGACCTCTTCAGCAGGCAAACAGACACATAACATTAAACTTCCTTCTCTTCCTGAGAGAAAGCCAAGGCAGACAACAGTGGAATGTTCTGGGCGGAGTGAAGAACAGTGTTTTCACAGAGTGCTGTAGCCTCCCCCCTCCCCAACTCATCTCTGCCTCTAATTAGGAAACCGCTATCTTCCACAGATCTACCATTTAAAAGAGCATAAACAGCACAGCCAAAGGCCCCCAAAGGCCACTAATGTATTTTTAAAGTTTTTTTTAAAGAAACAAAAAAGAGCCACACACTTAAAATTATTCACATCTCATAAACAAATACCTAGAAAAATGTGCTGAGAACCAGAACTTTCAGCAACAAACTTCACTTCGACCCAATGTTTAGAAGTCTTTCTAAGAGTTCTTGGACGCCCGCCTCTCCATGGAAATGGTCGTGGAGTCTAGGGCATGCTCCTTCACTGCAGCAAGAGGTCCACCTGCCGGAAAGTGTTTATGAGCTTAAATTCCTCAGTGGCCAAGGCCAGGAGGGGGGAAAGAGGGAACCAGCTTTTAAAGGGGCTCCCTGTGTATCAGCTAAGGAGCCCTCGTGGCCCAGTGGGTTCCCCATTGGGCTGCCAACCTCGAGGTCAGCGTTTCAAAGCCTCTTGCCACTCCTTGGGAGAAATATAAGGCTGTCTGTTTCCATAAAGATCTACAGTCTCAGAAGCCCCCAGGGACATCTCTGCTCTATCTCACCGGGCTGCTATGAGTACAAATTTACTCGATGGAAGTTGGTTTTCCTTGTGGTGTGCCTGTGTTGGCATTGTGCAATGAAACGGAAGTAATTATACCACTTGGAAGGGTTTGGTCAGCAGACACAGCTTTGGGGGTCTTCCCACGCCTTCTTTGTGGTCTGCTTTCCTCATTCATGTGGGTCCTCTTCAGCCCAATGGGTGCTTGCTCTGTGTACCTACCTTGTTCTGACTCTATGACCTCCAGGCAAGTTTTGGAGATCCTGGTGAGAGCTGTGGGGGGTGGGTAGGTCGAGTCCCCTGGGAGTGTGCTCCCAGGGCTCATGGAGGCCTTTCACAAAGAGAGGCATTGTCAGGGAGCTGAGAGTGCCAGGGAAGATTTGGCAAGTATTACTTGATGGTGAAGGCTTAAAAGGGCACCTTACCCTCTTCCCGCTGAAATAGCTATTTGATGCCCTTTGTGTGCCAGGCCCAGCTGTGCACATCGAGCGTCTAAACAGCCTTCCCCATGAACCAAAGGGCATCTGATACAGTGCGGAGGCTCCTTTCATGTCAAGAAAGGGTGCTTCTGTTTCCTATCAGCCCAAAGGGCTTGACCACAGATGTTCTTCAAAGGCACATGAGCACCTTCTCCATCTCCCTCTCAAGTCCTGGCATATCATCAGGCTTCTTTTTTCTTAATTATTCCTCTTTGTCTATTCTGAAATCCAGGAGAACACTTAAAAAGCAGGGCCTGAAAGGGCAGCTGTCATTTTGCTGTCACTCCAAGCCCTCACCTCCATTTAACTAAGATTCCAACAGGGCAGTCATTTTCATCACTAAGGGAAAGAGAAGTCTTATCACTGGTCCACCCCATGGGTAAATGAGCATTGAGGGTGAATGAATGCAATCATAAACCCCGTGCTTGTGCAAACACACGGGCTTCACTTATTATTTCTTTATTTAACCCTTTTAACCTCCTAACCTAATCAAATGAAGCCTGAGGGCCAGCTGTTTAGAGTAGATAAAGGCAATTGCTATTTCCCTAGGAGTGTGCATTCTCCCAGTCTGGGAAATCACCAGGCTTCTCCAGCTTGTGGTATAAACCCAGACTGAACTTAAGTCAAAGATATACATAAGAGAATGTTGCGGTGGGGGAGGGGGGGTGTTAAAAGAGGAAATAATTTTCCTTTGGCCATTTCTCAAAGCCACTAAGGCACATTTTTTTACCTTCTATACACCTCTGATGAATTAATTTTTTTGGCTTCTTTTTTTTATTTATCATTTTATTGGGCGTTCATACATTGCTTTCCATGATACTTTGCTCAATACATAGTTAAGTACACTGTGCCAAGCACCCCCACTTGCCTGTCCTTATCGACATTCTCCCAAAATCTGCCCCTCCACTTGGGCCCTTGATATGGGCCCCCTTTCCTTTCCCCTCCAACCTTCCTCTCCTCCCCCCCTCAGTCCTCATTACTCTGAAATGATTATTGTTTTGTCATATCTTACACTGCCTGACATCTCCCCTTGCCCACTCCTCCCTACGTCTGCCCTCCAGATAGGAGACAGTCCGCAGATCCCCACAGCTGGCTTCCTCTCTCCACTCCACCCTCCCTCCACCCATCCAGCAACTTCACTCCCACCACTGGCCCCAAGGGGTCCATCCACCCCGAGTTCCCTCATTTCCAGTTCCCACCTCCGCCAGTGCACCTCCTCCAGTCCAGCTGGAACTGCAGGGCAGATTTGGGGCTGTGATGGTAGCGGGGAGGAAACCTTCAGGAAATAGAGGAAGGTTTTATGCTTCATTGCTACCTCACTGGCACATCTCTCCCCCCTGACTCCCTGTAAGAGGGTTTCCAATTTGTCTTCATCGATCATGACAGGATGGTGGGCACTTAACGATATGTTTTTTGTTCTTTGATGTCTGATAGGCTGGTTCTTTCCATTCCTCATGGTTGCAAGGCTGGTGTGTTTCTTCTATGGTAGGCCTTGTTGCACTGTTTCCTCATCCTCAGGCCTTTGAGGCCTCAGGCATTATGCCTCGATAGCCGAGTACTATTAGCCATCTTCACCACTCTTTCTCCTGTCCCCACTTGTCCTCAGTGATCATCTCAGGAAAGTGCATAGACAGTAATATGGTTTTTCCCTGTTTGATGCCTGAGGTCTGATCCTTTCGACTCCTCTCAGCCACGCTGGCTGGTGTGCTTCTTCCGTGTGGACTTGGGTACTTCTTGGCTAGTTGGCTGTTTATCTTCAGACTTTGAGCCCCCAGACTGTGTATCTTTTGATATCTGGGCGCCATCCGTTTCCTTCACTACATTCACTTATGCACCTATTTGACTTCAGTGATCATGTTGGGCCGGTGTGAGCTTCATGGCCAGATTCATAGAACAAAATGTTCTTACACTGAGGGAGTGACTGGGTGGAGGCCCAACGTCCAACTGCTGCCTTAGTACTAAGCCTAAAACTGTATGTTCTTGAATTTATTTCCACCTTTTCATAGATAATTATTATTACATCCATAGATGCTTGTGTTTAGACCTCTTTGCCTTCTTGGGCTCTTTGCCTTCTCATTCCTTCCTCTATTTCCTTCTGCCTTCCTCCCATCCCTCTTTTGTGGTCAGTCTTCTTTTGAGTTTCACAACTTCCTCTCTCTTACATTACATTTACTTTGGCCCTATTGGGCCTCCCCTCTTCACCTCCCCGCCGTTTGCACACCACTGGTTGTTCCCCCCATCCCTGAGTCTGTCCATGCCCCTCTCCCTCCACGGCTGTGATGCTCTATTTAACAAATGGTGCTGGAAACAATGGAAATCCACATGTAGAAAAATGAAACAGGATCTCTACCTCACCCCATGCACAAGAATAAACTCAAGGTGGATCAAAGACCAGGAAGTAAAACCCCAAACCATCAGGGCCATTAGTGAAAGAATCCGGGAAAATCTAAGAACTTTGGGTCAAGGAATGCAAAGGCTGACTGCAACAGGACAGGGTTCACACGCAGGAGATGCTGAAATTGACCAATGGGATTTAATGAGGATAAAACACCTGTGTGCATCAAAAGACTTTACCAAGAGGGTAACTAGGGAACTCACAGATTGGAAGAGAAATTTTAGCAATGATACGACAAAGGGCTTATCATGAAAATCTACAATACCCTCCTTGTCAGCATAAAGAAGAAATCAGTTAACCCTTTGAAAAAATGGGAAAAAGAGCTAAGAAGAAGTTTCACTAAGAAGGAGACCCATATGGCCAATAAACATATGAGAAAATGCTCCTGGTCATTAGCCATCAGAGAAATGCAGATCAAAACAGCTATGAGATACCATCTAACACCTTTGAGGTTAGCCCAATCAGAAAAACGGAGAGGAGCAAATGCTGGAGAGGATGTGGCGAAATAGGAACACTTCTGCATTGCTGGTGGTCGTGTAGATATGTACAGCTGCTATGGAAAGTAGTCTGGCGATATCTTATGAAAATGGAAATTACTACCTGATGACCTAGCTATCCTTCTACCAGGTATATACCCAGAAGAGGTAGGAAATAAACCACGGCCAGCGGTGTGCACTCCAATGTTTATTGCAGCACAATTCATTATCGCAAAGAGTTGGAAACAATCTAAATTTCCATCGGTAGATGAGTGGATCAGCAAACACTGGCACATACACATAATGGAGTACTATGCTTCACTCAAAAGTACTGATGAGCACATGAAACATATCTTCTCATGGGAAGAGCTAGAGGAAATTTTGCTAAGTGAAGTGAGTCAAACACAAAAGGAGAAGAACAGCATGAGCCCACTGAGGTAAGTGTAACCGATATGGTAGGTATAGAAGGGAAGCCCCCTATAACATAACAGTTGGTCAGAGATCCAGGGAAAGGGGAGGAGATGGAACCAAACCCCGGGATGTACATGTTGGACACAGCATAGCAAGGGCAGATGAAAGGGGGAGAGAGAAAAAGGAGGCTTGAAAGTAAAAGGTTAATGGAGAGGACAGGGTACTAACTCACCCAGGGTGAGTGTACGGGTCTTGTCTCCACAGAAGCTGAAGTGGGTGTGCAGATCCCACCATGCAACACCCAAACGTGAAGACGGAGGTGGAAGGAGATGTGAAAAGAAAGAGCTACATGGCCGGCCATAACCAGAGCCAGACTGACTCACTCAATGGAAGTCAGTATGGCAGAGAAAAGGTGGCGGAAAGTGACCAACATGCCACACCCACATGGAGACAGACAGCGACAAAGGACATCTTGGGAGACACACAGCAGGGAAGCAAGGCGGTCTGAGTCCCCAAAATGGACCAAATCAAGAAGGGAGCACTCCTGGGTGGACAGTCCGGAGGAGAGAACAACTGACCCGAGGGTTCCCGATGAATTAATATTTAATAGGCAAATGGGTAGTAGGTAACAGATCAGTGGGTGGTGAGTGCTGGGGATACTTTTTCTTGAGATGCAAAAATGAAGCTCCAAGCCAAAAATAGTCATTTACACTGGGTTTATTTTCTGAGGGACCTATAGATGCGTTCGTCACTGCCAATATTGAATTAGTACTTGAGCACAAATCATTTGTGCCCTCCAAGGATCTTTCCAAGAATGACTATGGGTCCCTGAAATACTTCATTTTCTCTGACATTGCCTGGTTAGACCAAACCCTTTCCTGTAAGGCTCTGCCCTTTCCTACAACCCAATTACACGCAGAGCAGTGTTAGACAAACATTTCTACATAAAGACCAGCCCAGGAAAAAGAGTGTGTATGAGTCAATTTAAGAAGTAACTTTGGCTTTGTTACTGTTGCTAGTTTTAGTTTGAATAACTTTGTATAAAAAATTTAAATAGGTAAACCTATAGAGACATGGTTTAATGGCTTATATAACCAATTCTTAGGGACTGGATTAATGGTTCCTTAGGATTATGGCAGGGGAAGTTGGGGATGGGGAAATGGGGAGCTAAAATGATGAGTATAAGTAAGAAGACGATGTTCTAAAGCTGTTTGTGGTGATGATTATATAACTCTTTCTAGTGTCATCAAACTATTGAATTGTGTGCTATGAAAATTATATGCCAATAAAACTTTAAAAAAATTTAAATAGCTTTAAGAAAATTGAGACGTGCAATAATTGCCCCTGTATTTAAGCATTTTAGGATTTCTTCTTGGAATGAAATGTCAGGAGCGCAACGAGCCTGTACTGCAAAATCCGATGTCAACATTGCACTTCTGAGGAACTTTGATGGCAGAACAAGACATTTCTGGACTTGGTTCATTTCCCTTTTCTTTGACAGCCTCAGGAGCTACTTGGAGTCTCTCCCTAAGCCTCTGGGTCACATTATCTCCACGAGTTGGATGCCAGTGGCCAGTTTGCAACATCATTTCCAGAGAAATTCTTCTCCTGTCCACATATTTTGAAATACCCAACTTTAATTAGTCACATTTTTTCTTCTTCTTGGCAGACATAGCAAGCATTTAAAAGTTAATCCCCAAATCAATTCTCCCCATTCATATCAATATATCTATTGTATATATAATATATATAAATTATGTATATATGTAGTATACAATATACATACATACATACAATATACAATATATATACACATATATATCCCCCTCACTATTTCCTAGAGTAAGACCAAGGGTACTCAGAGGCAAAGCCACTGGATCATGCTCCTCTACTTGTCAAAGAGCAGACCAGCAGTACTGAAGCGGTGATCAACCTAAGTCCAACATAAGTTTGGCTGAAGTCTCCCATTTCAGGTCTTCCATTTCCCCTAGGTGAGTTGAGGGCAGAAACATGTGAGCAGATCACTCATCATCACAGCCCTCGAGAGAGTCCACCATTAAGCTTTCTCTGACATCTGCTCATCCATTCAATCGCTGAGTCACAATTCTACCACTGTTTGCTGCGCCACTACACAGAGCCGCGAGGAGAGTTGCAAAGGGGCAGTTCCAAGCCAGACCTCCAGGGTTGAAAATTGATGTTTCCCCTCTCTTCTGCCATCACCAAACAGTGGGTGAGTTCCTGAGATCAGGCTCTTTGAGGAGGGGAAGGAGCAGGAGTCTCTGGGCCTCCAAGGAGAGGAGGGAGAAATGCCTAGAGAAATGACACCGAGTGGGAGAGTCGTAGCTTCTGACCTGGCCCATGGACAGGGACCTGAAGATTCCTGATTATGGAAAACGAAGACTGAAGGACTGAAGAAATGAAGCTATGGATCTGGTGAAGAACGTTGCACATACTATTGGCTGCCAAAAGAATGGACACAGCCTCGGGAAAAAATGCTTCCAGATGTTCCTTCGAAGTGAGGCAGGTGAGGCTTCTTCAGCTGGCTTCCTTTGAGCCTGTCACAAGGAAAGATCAATCATTGGAAAAGGGTGTCAGGTTTGGTAAAGTAGAGGATCAATGAAAATAAGGTGAGCCTTTCAGGAGACAAATGGACACAATCTCTGCAACAATGGACTCAAACACACCAATCTTTGTGAAGACAGCGCTGCACTGGGCAAGATTCCATTTCACCATCCAAAAGGTGACCATTAGTTGGAGGTGACATATTGGCAACTGGAAACATGGATAAACTCTGGATGATTCGTGATCATTGGGAAAAGAAGAATTTTCCCTCTCTGTGCTTTGTCCACCAAGAGCTCTGTCCTCTTCTTATGGAAGCAAGTGGGGTCTTCACCCCCTCACCAGCCTCTGGGAATTTGGGAGAGGCCTGCACAGCAAGGGTGAGAATCGGAAAGCTGAGAAAAAAGCAGCAAGAGCTTCACATTTCCTAATGTTTCTAGGGATGCATCTCTAACACATTAGGCTCAGCAAAGCCTGCCTTTGTGAGGCAAAGATAACACTTTGTGTACAGAAGTCAATGATTTCTAATTCTGTGGCTGTGTCTTTGGTCCATTTGCATCTCTCTCTCTCTCTCTCTCTCTCTCTCTCCAATGCCCATTGAATTAACAGGATGCCCTCACTGTCCCTCTCATTTTCAGACCCCTCCGTTTTACAACTAAGCAATTTCCCACACCCAACGCACAGTGATCCAAGACTGAACAAGGGAGGAATATGAATGGCGCTCCAGTTGTTGTATTGTTATCAGGTGCTGCTGAGTCTGTTCTGATTTATAGACTCTCCAGGCACACAGCAACGAGTTTGGTGGAGCTGTGGGATGATGTTGGGCTGCTAACCATAGGTCATCTGTTCAGATACGCCAGCTGCTCTGTGGGGGAAAGATGGAACTGTATTTCTACTCCCGTGAAAATGTATGTCTCAAAAGTCCTATAGAGCATTGCTCTGAGTCAGAGTCCAATCAATGGCAGTGGGTGTTCCGCCCTTTCGTTATGTATACAGCAGAATGAAACGTTGCTCTCCCCGCAAATGTCACCACGGTTGAACTCACTGTTGTAGCCACTGTGTCAGTCTGTCTCATTGAGAATCTTTCTCATTTTTCACTGATGCTCTACTTGTTCAGGTATACTTGTTCAGTTAAGATTTTGTGTCAACCTTGCTGGGTCAGGATTATCAGTAGTTTGGCAGGTAGGACCTAGTAATGCCTCATAATGTGAACTAACACAATGCAATCACCTTTATAATAGGAACTTTGTTGTTGTTGGGTTTTTTCATTTTGTTAGGGACCCCTTTTTTCACTTTTTTTGTGGACATCACTGGCCCCTGATGGGTGTAGGAGGCCCAGCCTTGTTCCTGGAAAGCCACTGCTGGATTTGAACCGTCAACCCTGTGGGCCGCAGTCCTGCACACAACCACTACGCCATCAGGGCTCAGCCCTAATTTATTAGGGACGTTTATCACAATTCATTCATCCATTGTGTCAAGCACATTTGTACATATGTTTCCATCATTTTGAAAACATTTTCTTTCTCCTTGAGCCCTTGGTAGCAACTCCTCATTTTTTCCCTCTCACTCTCATGAAATTTACATTTTTTTCATGTCTTATACTGATTGATTTCTCCCTTCACCCACTTTTCTGTTGTATGTACCCCAGGAAGGGGGTTATATGTAGATCACTGTGATCTGTTCCCTCTTTGTCTCCACCCCCCTTCACCCACTACCTTCCCCTGACCCTCCTGGTATCGCTGCTCTCATTATTGGTCCTGAAGGATTTATTTGTTGTGGATTCCCTTATTTGTACCCGTGTACATTCTCTGGTCTAGCTGAATTTGTAAGTTAGAATTGGAGTCATGATGGTGGAGGAGGAAGCATTACAGAACTAGAGGAAAGTTGTTTGTTACATCAACGCTAGACTGCACTGTGACAGACTTTGTCTCTTTCTTGTGACCCTTCTGTAAGGGGATGTCTAATTGTCTACAAACGGGCTTTGAGTCTCCACTCTGCACTCTCCCTCATTTCCAACAAAGTGATTTTTTTTGTTCTGGGTCTTTGATGCCTGGTATCTGATCTCATCCCTGCTCACACTGGCTGCTGTGCTTCTTCCATGAGGACTTTGTTGCTTCTCAACTAGAAGACCGCTTGTTTATCTTCAAGCGTTCAAGACCCCAGATACCCTATCTCTGGATACCCAGGCACCATCAGCTTTCTTCTCCACATTTGCTTATGTAATAGAAACTTCTAGGAGCATCCAGTAAGTTGCAAAGCAAGAGTCACGTGAAATGCCCTTACTCAGATCACAACCTTGATCCAATTGATTGAAAGGAGATGTGAGGGGTGGGGGTGGCCTGCTTTCATTATCCTTTTCCTGGGTGCGATGAAAAAACTGGCTTGCTTTTTTTAGAGTCTGAATCCTGCATCTGGCTCATCCCCTTTATATGGCTCTTTGAACATAAGACAAGAGTCTGTCATATTACCTGCTGATCTTAGGAATCACTAGCAGCCTGTTACCTTACCTTCAGAACCTAAGATCATAAGCTTCTGCAGCTATGAGAGTTAAGAGAAGCCTCCATCCAGACATCTGACCCACGGACTTGCAATTTGCCTGCCTCT
Source organism: Nesogale talazaci (assembly GCA_004026705.1). Lineage (NCBI taxonomy): Eukaryota > Metazoa > Chordata > Mammalia > Afrosoricida > Tenrecidae > Nesogale > Nesogale talazaci. The sequence continues at coordinate 129,494 of PVJH01002502.1, read as the reverse complement.
GCAACTATGCCGTTTCTTTGGCATAAACATCTCTGTATATATACACTACCATTCTTTTGTCAATTTGTTTTACTGTAGTGACTGGAATGTTGCTGTGATGCTGAAAACTATGGCAAATATCAGCAGGGTTATACATAATACATAGGTTTCAGCAGAGCTTCGAGACTAAGAACACACTATAAAGAAGAAGTGTGTTGTTCATTTCTGAAGGAAATGGACTTTCCATCAAAAATCTAATGAATAGCCGCAGAGCATTGTCAGGAAATGAGCCTTTTGGGTGGGAAAGTACTCAAAATGAGGAAGGATTGCCTCTTCAACAAAGAGTTGACCTTAAAGACATAAAGGGCATAAAACTCTTGAGACTTTCATTTGCTGATGGAGTATGATTCACAAAATGAGAAATAACTGCAAATACCTACTAATAGTTAAAGCAAAGATTATAGCTTTCAGCATGAAGCATAACTCAATGTAAAGAAAACAAGAATCCTCATACTTGGACTATCTTTGCTCTTTACACTTCAATGAGTTATTTTGTAGCTTCTTTGAGCAGTGACCCAAGTAAAATTCCAAATGATATATATATATATATATATATATATATATATATATTACTCCATGTATCATGTTGTTTCTTGGTCTATTGATGAGGGGTTTTCTTTTTTTTTTTTTATAAAGGTATAATCCATCCTACAGGCTGAACTTCTTCTGGAGGTGTTCAATTCCCTTCACTTTCAGTAATCAGGCTGGAGTGCCTGCACAACACAGCTTGTTAATGAGTCTTCCTGCAAACCTGATGCCATTTTGTTCTTCGTGTAGTTCACTTTCTCAGATTACTTGCTCAGCATCCCAATTGAATAAGTATGGCAAAATTATGCAACACTAATAGACACCTGACCGATTGCAGCCTTCTGTATTGATTAGAGGTCAATGGAAAGAAGACAGAAATGCTCACAATGGAATAAATAGTTCATGATAAGCAGAGAAAAGATTGAGATTGTCAAGGATTCTGTCATGCTTGGATCCATAACCAGTGCTCATGGAAGCCGAAATCAAGATATCCAATGATGTATTATATTGGGTAAATCTGTCCAGGGCCTCTTTCAAGTGCTGGAAAGCAGGGAATTTTCTTTGAGCACTAAAGTGCATTTCACCCAAGTTGTGGCATTTCCCATCACCTTTTACACATGTGAAAGTTAAACAATGAGTCAGGAAGACCACAGGGAAATATGCATTTGAATTATGGCACTGGCAAAAGATATTGGAAACACTACGAACTGCCCCAAACCAAACAAATCTGTCATGGAAAAAGTACAGCCAGAAGGCTCCTTAGAAGAAGGGATGGTGAGACTTGATCTCACGTACTTTGGTCATGTTATCAGGTGAGATCAATCCCTGGAAAAGGACATCATGCTTGGTAAAGTAGAGGACTAGTGAAAAAAGAAGAAGAAGAAGATCCTCAACAAGATGGATTGACACAGTGGCTGCAACAATGGGCTCAAGTATCCTTGGGAGGACTGTGCAGGACTGGGCGGTGTTTCCTTCTGTGGTACATAGGGTGGCAATGAGTAGGAAATGACTCGGTAACTGCCAGCAGTAATGCACACCTGTCCTGATTTTCAGCAATTCAGTAGCAGCTTGTTCCATTCAAGTAACTACCTTTGATCTATGTACAAGTTCCGTATATATACAATAAAGTGTTCTGGAATCTCCATTCTTGGCAATGTTATTTATAATTTGTTATGACTCACCCAGCCAAATACCTTGCACAGTCAATAAAACACAGGTAGTGTTCCATCTACCATCTACAATGATATCCCTCGTGTCTTCTTTGGATCTGGCTTGAATTTCAGATAATTCCATATCAATATAACACTATCACTGTCCTTTTATTTATCTTCACCAAAACTTTATCTAGGTGCTGTTAATGATGTTACTGGATAATTTTTGTATTTTATGGATCACTTCCTTTGGAATAGAAACACATCTGGATATCTTCCCTAAACAATGATCACCCCTAAACAATGTTATCTTTATGACTATCTACATTAAAAGGTGTTAAATATCATTAGTTATTAGAAAAATAGAAATTATAACTAAATGAAATACCACTATATAGACACTAGAAAGGTTAACATCTAAAAACTGTTAGTAAAAATGTTGAGGAATCAGACTTCTCCTGCCTAACTGATAAGAATGCAAAATGGTCCAGGTGCTGTGAAAAACAGTTTGGAGGCTCCTCAAAAATTTAAAACAAGTTAAAAATAGACTTATAATTGACTTAATGATTCCCCATCTAGGTATACTAATAGACGTATGAGAGACAAACAGATACTCATTCCCAATGTTTGTTGTAGCCTTTTTCATACTAGCCAGGAGATGAAAGTAACTCAAGTGTTAATCAACAGATGAATGGGCAGATAAAGTATGGTATAAACATAAAATGGAATACTATTGAGCCCTAAAGAAAGAAATTCTGGGCTGAGCCCAGGTGGCCTAGTGGTTGTGTGCGGGACTGTGGCCCACAGGGTTGACAGTTCAAATCCAGCAGCAACTCTCCAGGAGCAAGGCTGGTCTTCCTACTCCCACCAGGGAGTGATGCCACCAAAAAAAAAAAAAAGTAAAGAAAGAAAGAAATTCTGAATCTTGTTACAAAACAAATGTACCTTAAAATCATTAGGTGAAACAAGTCAGACACTTAAATATCTAGATTAGAAAAATATAGAAATAAAAGCATATTTTGTAACTAATGGACTTGAGGGATAAGAAAATGAGTGTTATTACATAAGGGGGCTTGTGGTGATGTGAAATTGTTATAGAAATTGGTAGGGATAGTGGTGAAGGTCTCACAGCATGAGAAACATAGTTCTATCACTGAGCTGTGCACGTAAGAATGATGAAAATGACATCATACATATTTTATCACAATAAAATGAAGATGTTGAAGGTAACTTCTCTTTTATATCAAAGATAATATGCTAAACCATTTGTGCAATCTTGGTGGTAGGTACACAGTTGCCTGATAGATTATTTCCTGTGCTCTTCTGTATGTTTAAACAAATCCATATTTTAAAATCCAATTTAGGAAAAGCCTGCACCAAAGTAATGATTGACATAAATGAAGCCTTAAACTATCCACAGGGTTTTAAATATCACCAAGTCAACTGAATATATGAACAAATATGATTAGCCTGATGTGTAGTAAGCACGCTCATATATGAAACAGAGTCCTTGGGTTTAACTAAGAAGTGATTGAAAAGGTCCTTGGAGATCCAGTTTAGCATGACCTTATTCTGCATAATTATATTAGACAATTTCTAATGGCCTTCCTGAGTATGTCTGAGCTTGGCAAAAGGCAGGAGGAGTAAATCATAATAACTTTGTTGTTTGTTGCTTCAACTCATAGTGAACCCATGTGTGGCAGCCATGTTCTTTTGTGTCAATTTCAGTATTTGGAGTCTAGGGGTGGAGTCTAGCCTGTCAATCTGGAGATAGTCAATAAGACCTCTGTGCGGGCATGGCTTTCTCCTTTGAATTCTGGGAAATCTGGCCATATTTTCCCCTTGGAGGTGAAAGACTCATGACTCAAACCCTTGGAGATACTCAATTGATAAGACACATGGCAGTATGCGGATAGACCCTAAGCCCTGGAAACTGGAGGAGCCACGAGGAGACGCCTGCCAGTACTGAGATGCTTCTACTGTCACTGGATACACAACACTCTGCACCCAATGGTCTGTGATTGTCCTGGCATCATTGCCTGTGTTTTGTGAGTCTGAAGAGGACTTATGGATTGGTATCAGACATATGGACTAATATGAGATTTATGGACTTGGACTGGGTTGGGATGCTTTCTCAATGTTCCATTCCTCTTGTATATAAACCTCTCCCTTATATACAAATACGTGTTTATGAATTTTTTCTCTAGTCTACTGGACTAACACGCTATGCATAACAGAAGTAAACATTGTCAAGTTTCATGATCTCTTTATGACTGTGTGAGTTCATTGTTGCAGCTTTTTATAGAAATAGTCAATAAGGCCTCTTACAGAATATAGAATTATAGGTCCACATCTCTTCCTCTACTTGCATAAACTCTTTGGGTCCTCATTACTGTCCTTGAGTAATATTATTATTCCCATTTTACAGAGATAGAACCTGAGGCCCAGCTAACGAATTTAAGCTCAGTCACTGGCAGAGTCAAGATTTCACCTGGATGAATTTCACTCTCTTCTATAATTTTTATATAGTCTGCTAACCTCTCAGTGCATTGACCTATGGATGGCGAAGGCCAGGAAGCAGAAAGTTCTCAGGGCGTGCTTCAAGACATCTGTTCCATGCGTCATGGAAACACCGGATGCTAATGCTACCAGGAACCTTCAAGATTGCCTGGTCCAGGGAAAAGTCCAAGGTGAAATCCATGAGAACAGGAGGTGACTATATCCATCACTCTTGTGGTCCCTGTCCCCACAATTGTGCCAGATACCTAGTAAAAACTCAGTAAGTATTTGTTGAATGAAAGAATGCTGAATAAATTTATCTTTGCTTATTGTTTTCATTTCTTTTTTATCAAGAAGCCCATTATCCAAGATTTCAAACCCAGATTTCTGGTTACAGTTTTGAAGGGTGGATGTACGCACTCCACCATCTCAATCCAGCTGCAGATGTAAGGATCGCTGACGTGCCTCTCAGCCAGAACCTGCCATAGAGATGAGGGACCCGACGTCCAGTGCAGGCTTGTGGTTGTTGTTAGGTCCTATCAAGTTGTTTCTGACAAGTTGCAACTCCACCTAAGACAAAAGAAAACCCCGCCTGGCCCTGGACCGTCCTTGCAATTACCCTTGTGTTTGAGATCACACACACACACACTATGTCAACCCATCTTGGCGCGGGCCTTCCTCTTTTGCACCGTCCCTTTATTTGACCAATTATGATGTCTCTTTTCATGGTCTGGTCTCTCCTGGTACTAGGACCAAAGGATGTGACACAAAATCGTGCCATCCTTCCATCTAAAAAGAATTTCGACTGTACTTCACCCAAGGCAGATTTTTGGTCTTCTTTTGACATTCTGTGGTAGTTTCAATATCCTTCACCAGTAACAAAATCCCAATGCATTCATTCTTCTCTAGTCTTTCTTATTCAACGCTCAGTTTCACACGCATGTGAATAACTAGAAAGTACCCTGGCTTGGATTGGGTGCACCTGAATCTTCAAAGTAACATCATTGCGTCTCAATACTCTAAAGATATCTCGTGCGTCAGAGTTACCCAATACAATGCCATCCTTTGATCTCTTGACTGCTGCGTTCAAGCAAGATTTCAGTCTTTTCTTTGTTTATGATGTAACCTATTGATCCAGTTGTGAGAGTCTCAGTCTTCCTTACACTGATTTGTAAACATGGGCTGCAATTCTGGATCTCCTTCAAGAAGTGCTCCAAGACCTCCTCACTTCCAGCAAGTGAAATTGCATCATCTTCATGTCACAGATTGTTAATAATCCTCCCTCCCCAACAAAAAGTGGAGGAAGGGAGACATTGGACATTGTAAGACATGACAAAGTCATGATAATTTATAAATGATCAAGGGTTCATGAGGAAAGGGGGGTTGGGAGGGAAGGGAAAAATGAGCCACTGATACCAAAGACATAAGTAGAAAGCAAGTGTTTTGAGAATGATGAGGGTAATAGATGTATAATAAATGTGGTTGACACCATGTATTTATGTGTGGACTGTGATGAGAGTTGTATGAGCCCCCAATAACATGACTTTTAAAAAGAAGCATTCCTCCAATCACATTCTCCTTCATATAGTCCAGTTTCTCTGATAATTTGCTCAGCCTACAGATTGAATGCATTAATGAGAGGATAGAATCCTGATACACCTTTCTTGATTTCAAAACATGTCATATTCTCTTATTTTGCTTGCACAGCTTGCTTCTGCACCATGTATAGGGTCTACATGAGCATAATTACCTGTTTTACAATTCCTATTGTCCTATCTATTGGTTGCTATGGTCCATGTAGTTCAAAGCTTTAGCATAGTCAGTGAGACATAAGTAAACATCTTACTGGTATTCTCTGCTCTGGGTTAAAATCCATCTGACATCAGTAGTGATATTACTTGTTCCAATCAAGATGCATGATAGTGATCAGTGATTTGAATGTAAAAGATGGAAACAAAGAGCAAAGAACAGTAATTGTAAAATATGGTATTGGTGATAGAAACAAAGCTGGAGATCAAACAATAGAATCTTGCAAGACCAATAGCTTATTCATGGCCAATACCCTTTTTCGACAACACAAACAGCTACAATACATGTGAGTTTCTCCAAATGGAATAAATAGAAATCAAATTGACTACATCTGGGGAAAAGCAGATGTTAAAGCAGCTTAATACCAGCAGCTAAAACCAGGCCATGAGTTAACTATGGCACAGACTATCAATTGCTTATATTTAAGTTCAGACAAACTAAAGAAAATTCAAACAAGTCCATGAAAGCCAAAACATGACTTTGAATTGATCCCACCTGAATTTCAAGGACATATTTGGCTACTTGAACACCAATAACAGAAAACCAGATGAGCCACTAGAGGATATTAAGAACATTAAACATGATGAAAGCTAAAGGTCATTAAAAATACAGGAAAGAAAAAAAAAAAAGAATCCACGTGGATGTCATAAGAGGCCCTGAAGCTTGCTTTAAAAAAATTGATTCTTTTATTTACTTTTTTTTTTGGGGGGTGCGGGGCATCACTGTCCTCTGGTGGAAGTGGGAGGCCCTGTCTTGCTCCTGGAGAGCTGCTGCTGGACTTGAACCACCAAGTCAGTGGGCCACAGTCCAGCACTCAACCACTACGCCACCGGGGCTCAGCCCTCTTTCACTTACTTTGCATGCAGTTCACTTATCATACATTCCATACTGACACTCGCTCCAAGTTGTGAAGCAATTAGAGGAGAGAAATGGAGTGATGAAGTCAAAGAGCTGAACAGAAGATTTCAAAGGGCAGCTGGAGAAAAAGACTCAAGCCTCAAGTTGCAACATTAAAAGACTATGGAAAAAGAGGAAGACTCTCAAGGAGTTGAAATGGCGTACTGTGTTCCAGTGCGGGAATGATTATGAGGATGGATAGCGCAGTGCTTATTCTGTTATGCACTGGAACAAACTCAATGCCACCTAATAGCAACAACAATGGACAAAATAACAAACAATGTGGGAAATAGAAAATGGAAGCGATGAACAGAGTCTCTGTACCAAAAGAACTAGTATATATATATATATATATATATATACAGATTGCCATCACTGCCTCCAGTAGTCGTGTGCGCTACCCAGTGCTGCTCCTGAGAGCTGAGGATTTGAACTAGAATTTGAACTAGTGCTGCTGCTATCAGGATTTGAACCACCAAGCCCGCGGGCTGCAGTCCTGCAATCAACCAGTTATGCCACCAGGACTCAGTCCTGAACTAGTCAATATTTAACCCTTCTAAGAGGTGGCATATGATCAAGAACCAATGGCACGGAAGGAAAAAGTTCAATGCATTAGCCAAGGGAATGATGGAATCCCAATGGAAACATCTCAAAAAAGCTGATAAAGGACTGGAAACACTTACACGTCTATACCAAAAAATATGGAAAAGCGCTCTACCTGGCCAACTGACTGGAGGAGATCCATATGTGTACCCATCCCCAAAAAAGATGATTCAATACAATCCTCAAATTACAAAACAGTATCATGAATAGAACATGCAAGTGAAATTTTGCTGAAGATCCGTTAACAACGCCTGCAGCAATACATTGGCAGGGAGTTGCCAGAAGTCCAGGCTGAATTCAGAAAATGAAATGGAACAAGGGATATTATTGCTGATGTCACCAAGGGCTAGTGTCCTACAAAAGGCCAAGGCAATAGTGAAGAACTTTGCTGGTTCTTCTCTGATTTTCCATCCCAGGATTCTTTGCTCCATCAGGAAATAAGTGGTAGCCTGATTCCCTAGATTATTCAAACAACAAGAAGTATTTTCACATGAAGATGACCATTTAGAAAAGAGATGTCTATATAGCATATCGTTCTTTAGCCACTCAGTTGTCATCAAGTGGACTCAAGCGTGGCGATCCCTGTGAGTCAAAGTGGAGCAGTATTCCATTTCTATTTCAGAAATATATTCCGAGCTGAGCTCCGGTGGCGTAGTGGTTGTGCGCGGGACTGCAGCCCACTGGGACGGAGGTTCAATTCCAGCAGTGGGGCTGGGCCTCCTACTCCCACCACCGGAGAGCCGTGATGCCCCCCCCAAAAGAAATATATATATATATATATATATATATATATATATATATATATATATTCCTAGGTTTTTCTTTCAAAGTGTCTCTGAGTGAACTTTCAGTTAGCACTTACATCATCCAGGACCTCTAAAATTAAATTTATGTGGAATAGGCTAAACCAAAAAATGTTTTATGTGTCACATGTTAAGAACTAGTTCTTCCTTTGGCAAGTGACCTATTCCCAAGGAACAGACAGCTGTTAAATTCAGAGAGCGCTTATCTGTTGATTTTTAAAAAAGATTGCAACGTCCACTTTATTGCTTTTGAAGTATTTCTTTATGGTGAGAGGGAATCTTTGTATTCTTTTTGTTGTCCTCTAGCCTTTTCGCCTACCCTATAGGAAATTTGTAAGTGTGAGAGAAAGCCCTTGTTTGGATATGAGAGGCTGTGCATAAACAGAGACATCCTACTCTGGAGATGTGTTTCCTGTTCTTTTAAGGGCATAGTCATGATTTTTATGCTATCCTGACTTCTGATCACAGACATTTCCAGTGTTGTCTAAATAGTGCCTGCCTACGTCTGGTTAAGCCTGTGCTTCAGGGAGTGTTTGTGAGATGGGAAAGAACAAGAGAGTGACAGTCTTCTTGTTGACTGTTTGGAAATGAGGGAGATCCAGCTCTGATATTGTCATTCCTCCTTTTATGAGCATAGCGTGATGGTTCAGCATGAATGCGCTTAATTAAACACCCAGACACAGCATACACTCCCAGGACACTCACCAGGCTGTTGGTTGTTGCTGTGGTGGTGGGGGTGGGGAGGAAAGACAGACTCAGGGCTCTTGTTTACCCATTCCCACACTTTTCCTCCTAATGGGATTAATAAGACACCAGGTTTAAATAACTACGTTTGCCTCCTCTTCTTTCTTCCCCTTTCTCTTCCTCTCCTTCTCCATCACAATCCAGTAAGGAATGTGTCTGGCTACAAGGAACAGGTTACCTGACCAAGAGCAGCTCAAAACAGTGGTGTAGATGTTCCCCAGAGAGCACGATTTCTGGAGGAAGCTTGTCACTGGTGTGGTGTTGTGTTAGTTGTTCACTGATGGCATCAGGGGCCCTGACTCTTGCTCTCTGGCCCCTTTAGACCGCTTCTCAACACAATAGCCAGAGTGAACTTGCTAAAATGTAGGTCAGATCATGTGACACCTCTACTCACTATCCTCCAGTGATTGCCCATCTTTCTTAGAGAAACAAACGAATGAAATCCTTGTGTTCGTTTTCAAGCCTGACTCAGGGTGGAGCTCTCCTTCACTTTTTCTTAGCACTTGTCACCGTGTGACATAATAGGTATTTACTTACTGCACTTTATCTTTGTCTGCTATTACCATTGGTATTTGAGTTTTGAGGTGGTAAAGGATATCTGTAGTGTGGCTCACTGCTATATCTCTAACACCTAAAATAGTGCATGGTACATATAACCCACTACCAATGTATTGATTCTAACTCATAATGACCCTACAGGAAAGAGGAGAACTGCCCCATAGGGTTTCCAAGTCTGGAAATCCTTCTCGGAGCAGATAACCTCATCTGTTACCCATAGAGTGACTGGTAAGTTCCATCCTTGTGGCCAGGAGCATGTTTAACCTAATACACTGCCAGGGCTTCTCTGACTCAAGTAGACATTCAATAAAGACTCATTCACCTAATTGGTGCATTGGTTTTGTCAACACCTTTATTACCTTTTAGTCACAGGATGGATGCTGCTGATTCAGACAGAAAGACCGTACTCAAGATAGAAAGAGACATATGGCTCTTATTTTTTTTAAGTCAGGAAAGCAGGAACATTTTTTTTTCAAAAGTTCCAAGGAGATGTCAGTTTCCATCTCACAGATTCTGGTCATATCACAGGCTACCTCTGGCAACAGAGTCTAAGCACACAGGTCGGTGAATGGACAAATGGTTGCCTGACAGAGAATTGGAAGCAGAGGGCTAGTTATTGGATGAAGAACAAAGAATCTGCTGTGAAACTGCAAAAGCAGGAACTCAACCTTTAGGTGTAGAGAAGTAAATGCCTCACCTTCTCTTCTGTCATCTCTCTCACCTTCTTCTTCCAAATGACCAGCCCAGGATGCTGGAGTCTACCATGAAAGAGAGAGGAAGTCTGTGTCTACAGCTAAGGAAGTTCGATAAAGGTATTTTGTTTTTTGGTTCCTTATCACAAAGATAGCATATACTAGTGCTCCAATAATTGCATCTTTCTGCCTCTTAGGCATGTACAGCCTTGTTCAGACAGCTCTTTTTGAGCCTCTTAACATGATCATCACAAGTGCAGCTTTGCTCAGTCTTTGGGTCTCCCTGATTACACAATGATTAAAAAAACACTAGCAACTGTTATATGTAGTGCAGATGCACCTTTTCATGCACACAAACCCAGGTTTGTCCTCAAGACTTTCCATATGTGCTTTCTCCAGACCACAGAGTATAGGATCTAGTCTGAAATATACTCTCCTCTGTCCAGTTGGTCCACAGATTCACAGTCTCTATGAAGTAACTAGATGTGGTAGTTACATAATCTCACGTCAATTGGCGGATATTAAGAGTGAAGGGGTGGAGTATAGCCTGTCCAGTAAGATCACAGCATCATGATGCCTCCTTATGGGCATGACCTTCTCCTCAGGACTCTGGAAAGCCTTCTTCTTCTTCTTCTTCTTCTTCTTCTTCTTCTTCTTCTTCCTCTCTCTCTCTCTCTCTCTCTCTCTCTCTCTCTCTCTCTCTCTCTCTCTCTCTCTCTCTCTCTCTCTGTTTCAGCTTCCTATTAAGGAGACACACTCAGGAGCTGGAGGAGGCATGTGAAGAGACTTCTACCACTGGGTTCACAAGACTTTTCACCCACCGGTCTGCGATCTTCTTACCTTCGCCATCATTGTGTGAGCAGTTGGAGTCTGAAAAATGAAGTTGTAGGTGAGAATCAGACATAGGGACTGATATTAGACTTATGGAGTTGGTCTGGACTGGGCTGGGATGTGCTTTCAATATACAATTGCTCTTTGATAGAAAGCTCTGTCTTGGGCTGAGCCCTGGTAGTGTAAGTGGTTGAGTGCCAGACTGCGGCCCGAGAGCTTGGCAGTTTGAACCCAGCAGTGGCTCTCAGGAGCAGCACTGGGTAGCGCCCACGACCACCAGAGGCAGTGATGTCCAAAAAAAAAGAAGAAAGAAAGAAAGCTCTGTCTTACACACATATGAATGTCTCTGGGTTTGTTTCTGTAGTCAACTCAGCCTAATACACTGGGCCTCTTTGGAACACTGGAGAAGCATGTGAGGCTGCCTCTACCGTGGTTCTAAAGACAGCAGGAAATCCAGGGAGAAAAGATAAGCCAAGGAAAATGTCAGAACCCTGGATGTCACCATCTGGTGCAAGAGGTCATGATAGAATTCTCACCAGTGACTTCCAGTTTTCACCTTGATTGCCTCAGGCACTTGTCACTTAGAATTCAACAGTAGGTTGAGGCACTTCATGAGCACTGCGACATCTTTTTGTACCATGAGCATAGTAGTCACTGCAAAAGAGGTGCTCATTAAGTGGACACTAGATGAATGATTCTCAGAAAGCAAGCACAATGTGGTATAAGTTGAGAGGGAAGTATAGTGGGAGCTTGCCTGTCCTTCTCTGTAGCCTTTTGTGCAGTAGTCTAAGAATTTTACCCCACTTCAAACATTAGCTACCTAGGTTACACTTCTCTATTTTTTTCCCTAAAATTACTCAATATTTTCAAGATCTTATTGTTGTTGTTGTCCAGGGGGTTCTCCAGAAAGAGGGGGGGAAAGTTAGCATATCTATAGAATTTTAGAAGTTATCAAATAGTTTTATGTCGACATAGGTCACTGTGAACCAAAAAAAGTCAGCATTCTATGCTTCAGCCTATACTGAAGTCTCTACAATGTGAGGATATTTGCTGGTGAGGGTGTGACTCCAACAATGAGTTCTAACGCAGGGGTGCCTGAGAGGAGAGAGAGAGTAGGCCAGTGCAGTGTTCCGTTCCGTTGTGCATGGAGGCATGAGTTAGAGCTGACTTGATGGGCACTAACAACAACAAAAGGACACCCCTTAAGCCTGTGAGTATAATTCCTTAATAACGCTAACTGTTGTGATCACATTTCAAAAATAGACATCTTGAGAAGCTAAACTTCCTTTCCGTTAGCTAAAATGCATTGTCTTTTCAGCTCTTGGAAATCTCGGTCTCTGCTAAAGGAGGGAAAGCATTTCCCTGGTTTCATGTCCTGCTGCATTTTCAGGGACGATAGCAGTTGAAAGGAAATCCTTTCCTGTCTCTTATACCAGCCAGCAATGTTCTGCACACACCATTCCCACAGACCCCTGCCAGGTGAATTGAATTTGAAGAGAATAGGTCCATTTACCTGAACACTCTGATAGAGAACACTGCTTCTCTGGGGTTTAGAATTCAGAAAGAAAGAAGCTCTGCTACTCCCCCCAATCCTGAGCATCCTTACCTTGGAAAGTGTGTCAGGTTGAAAGGAGAAGCTAACTGTTTCTCCTTCGCCACCATGTTAGAGATCCACATGGCCACCTTTTCTGCCATTGTGGAAATGGCGCATATGAAATCACTGGCCACACATGACTGTACTATGTGATGTGAGGCCATGATTTGGCTGAACAGTACAGTACATCTTTTCATTCCAAGATAGCCCATTCTGCTGGCTGTTTTGGATGCAGTTTGGCATGAGCACAGAAAGTCCATACAACCACCCACAACTTGATCTACTAGTTGTGAACGGAAACTTTTGAACACGTTCCACCAGCTGCACAATGGTACCATTTATTACATTATTCTCAGGGGAAAACGTTTGCTGTGTGAATAATACCAGGGACTTATGTAAGCCTCTTCATTTTCAGGGAGCTTTACGGTGTCAGCAAATTCACACAACACCCTGGTAAGGTAGCAAGGCATTGTTATCCCTTCTTTACAGAGAGGGAAACCAGATCACAGCATCAGATTTTCCCAAGGCCAAATCGACAATAAGTGTCATGGTCCCTTCTCCAGAGAGAACTATAGTCATCTGCTAGTGCAGAAACAACTTCTCACTTGCAGAAAAAAATTGAACAGAGTGCCACGCTGAACATAGCATTTACGATAACTACTCTTACTTTGAAACATTTCCCACTGTTTCCTTACCTGGGATTTGGTGGGGGGGAAGAAACAAGGGACAAGAGAAGTTGTTTCTTAATAGATGATACCAAGTGAATTCCAAATCAGAGTGACCCCGGGAACACCAAAAGGAAATGCTACCAGCTGTGTCGATCCCTCTCGTTGAAGGACTTCCTCTGTCTGGAGCCATCCAGCCTGGACATGCTTGACCTTGCTACAGTCACTAGTCTGAACTCTGTTACTGTTTGTTGCCTGAGCTTAGTAGTCTATTATCTTTATAACAGTAAACAGCCCTGCCCTTCGAAGCTTAACTTGCAGACTTGCTAACCTTCACTTGTCAGTAACTATATGCTAATCACCTAAGACTAGTAGTCTATTATCTTTATAACAGTAAACAGCCCTGCCCTTTGAAGCCTGACTTTCAGATGTACTGACCTTCGCTTGTTAACATGCTCATTACCTAGGCTTATAGATAAGGCATTTCTGCTTGTCTTGACTTGCATCTTTGTGATTGGTTGTTATAAGTTGCCCACTTCACTCCTGTATACCCTTATTAGCATACGGACCTCTTTGAGGACTACAGCCCCTTTTGCGCATCATATTTGGCGCTCGTCCAGGATTGGCTCCCTGTTGACTTTACCTCATTAGCATGAGCTGTGACATTTACTCCTGACATTGACCATATTTACCCAAAGTTTTGCTCCAATAAAGGAGACTTAATCAGAATCCTGTCTTGTCTCCATTTCTCGCGTCTCCTGTCCCCCCAATTCCCACTCCTCCTTCCAGGACTTGTGAATTACGGACCCGCAGGCCGGGACATTCCTCCTTTTCTCTGTCCTTCTACCTTACCAAGCACCATGCCCTCTTCAAGCGACGACGGTCTCTCCTAGTAACATGTCCATAATTCTTGAGTCGAAGTCTTGCCATCCTTCCTTTTAATGAGCATCCTGGCTGTACTTATTTTCTCTCTTTTAAAAATAATGCAGAAGATCTTTATGATCTAAAGAGAAAGCAGAGTATACCGGCAGTATTTGGTACTTCTTGGTACAGATTTGTTTATTCTTCTGTACATCAGACGGTATAGTATATTCTGTGCATTCTGGCAGTACATCAGGCATACAACAGTCCTCACCAACACCATAGTTCAAATACCTTCAATCTTCTTCAGTTTTCCTTAATAACTATCCAACTTTCATAGGCATATGAGGTAATTGAAAATACCATGACCCGGACCAGGGGCAACTTAGTTTTCCAAATGACATCCTTACTCTTCAAACTTTAAAAAGATGTATATACTTGCATGTGCTATTGGCTGTCTTGCAGTTTTGTGTTATAGGTATATGAGTGCTTCCAGTATTTCATCAGTGTCATGAAACATTTTCGTTGGTATTCCATAAACTTCTGGAACCATTTGTCTGTTAATGTCTTCAGAGCAGCTACCTTCCGTGCCACTGGTTCTGGGTCATATACTAACATTTAAACATGGTAGAATACCAAGTAGTTCTTTTGGATACAGTGACTGTGTATTCTTTCCCTTTTCTTTTGATATTTCCTGCATCATTCAGTATTAAGCCCTTAGAATCCTCCAATAATGTAACTTGAAGCTTGAATTTTTCATTCTGTTCTGAATCTGGTTTTCTAACTGTGTCTTTACACATTTCATTACAACATCTTGCTTTGTCTCCTTGAACTTCCCTTTGAAATTTTTGACTAGATCTTTGATGTCATCGTTTCCTCCATTTGCCTTAGGTACTCTATGTGAACATCCACTTTGATCTTTTCTTTCTTTCCTGTCTTTTTAAGAGCCTTTGCTTTCTGCATGCATCACGTTCTTGATTCCATCTTACAGTTCATCGAGTCTTTTGTCATTAATGTGCAGTGTATCAAATCTGTTCTTGACATGTTCTCAAAATTCAGATGGGCTGTATTTGAGGTTAGATTTAGACTCTTACGAATTGTTTTAATTTTATTCAGCATCAACCTCAACTTGCATATGAGAAATTGAAGATCCCTGACCTGGGTTCAGCAGCTCCATTGTCTCTTCTTACAGACAGAATCAATTTCATTTCTGTGTATTCTATCTGGAGACATTCTCATATAAAGTTGCCTTTTGTGTTACTGGATACGGAATTTGTGATGAACTTATTGGTCTTGCAAAATTCTCTCATGGAATCTCTAACCTCATTTCAATCAACCAGCTAGAGCCACCTTTTCCAACTCTTGTTTCTCCCTTTCTCCCTGTTTCAAACTTTTGTATTTCAGTCACCAATGATTATCAATGCATCTTGAGTACATGCTTGGTTAATTTCAGACTGAAGATGCTGGTAGAAATTTTCAATCTAGCATCACTAGCTTTAGTCCGAAGTGCATACATTTGAATAATAATTACATTAATTGGATTTCCATTGTACCTCAAGATAGATCTTATCCTTTGTGATGATGAATGTGATGCCCCTCCTTTTGAATATGTCTTTACAGGCACAGTAAACTATATGACTGTCTGATTCAAGGTGATTAATTCCAGCCAACTTCAGTTCACTAATGCCTCGGAGTATGTGTTGACTTCACTTTTGATACTTCCAATTGTCTTAGATCCCTTCCTACATTCCACGTTTTAAATATTAATAGATTAGTCTTTTTCAGCTATTTCTTCTCATTTTGAACATATTAATTTCCCCATCAACATATTAAATTCCTGAAGGCTTTATTTCATCTGTCATATGGATTGCTCTACTTTTAGAAAGCAGTGCTTTCTCAGTCATCTTTATTTTCTTATAGTTTTATTGGCCTACATTTCACATATACAATTTAGTCATTCTGTCATATTAAGAAGAATGTTGCAATTATCACAACAATCAACTTCAGAATGATTTCTTTCTATACTCAATGTTGTTAGATTTCTATTTCCCCCCACCCTCCCCTGCCATTTCCCTAGGCAATTATCAATCCAGTTTCTGGTTCTATAGATCTACCTTTCCTGGGTTTCATATATTTAAAAAAGCATACAAAACACAAACAGAAAGCAAAATTTTAATAAACCAGTAGCCATCATTAGATAAAACTTAGAAAAACACCAGTAACCTCAATAGAAGAGAAAGCAGAAAATACTGAAAATTGAAATAATTTGAAAATGGAAGGGAGATCAAACGATAAAGTATTACATCTTAACTATATCTACCATCATGGTCTCTGCTATCTTTTGAGTACCTTTGGGCTGGAGGGAATCATTTTCCATTACTCTTTGACAATGTTTTGTTGCTATTCATAAGAATTTCCAGCTAATTACTCAGAAGTAGACATCCTATTTCTTCTTCACATTCTGTCCTTAGTCTGGAAGCTCTGCAGAAACCTGTTCACTTTAGGTAACAGTGATGGTGTTTGAAATCCCAGTGACATTGCTTCCAGACCACCAGCCACACACAAGCCACCTCCAGGATGACAAACTGACAAGTGTTGGGCCACAAACGTAGTCACTCAAAATAATGCACATTTATTGTTTCATCATGACATAATGTGGAATTTAAATGGATTCAAGTGAGTTCTCTATTAAGGTTGAAATCATGATGCCCTCTGAAAAAATAAAATAAAAATAAAACAGCCTCTGGGAAAGACCCTGCTTCCAAGTTCATTAACCTGCTGCCTTCAGGTTTTCAGAAGCTCAATTTCCTTGTGGTTGTTGGACTGCTGTCCTTGTTTGCCTACAGGCTAGTGCAGCTATAATGGAAATTCCACCACTTTTATGACAATTGTTTTCTCATGATTCAGGGGACCAGTTGTCAGAATTCAGGGTGCCAGTTACAGGGGAAGAGTTTCTCTCGGTCTGCTCTGAGGATAAGTCCTTCTCTCTTTTCAGACCTACCTGGATGATCTTGTTTTTGGATAAACCAAAGTCAACTGGTCAGTAACCTTAATTAAGTGAAAATTAAAGTATTCATTTTACTATACTATAATGTGACATAATTATATTATAATATCACAATTAGTGATATTTCATGACATTCTGGGGTGTTGTACATACTCATGGGGAGGAGATTATATGGGGTCAAAGAACCAGCAAGAACATTGCAGAATTCTGCCTAAAGCAGCTGTGTTACAATAAAATTTGATTTGTGCACATTAAAATTTGAATGAAATCATATTTTTATGTTTAGTAAAAGTGTCTTTTTCTTTCTTTCCCAGTCTTTCAAAATGTGAGCACTGTTTTTAGCTGGAAAAGGCACTACAAAAAAAACAGGAAAGGGACTGCGTTCTTTGCTAACATCCAGGACCAAAGATCAAATAAATAGATCTTTCTTTTTTTATAAATCATTTTATTGGGGGCTCAAACAACACCTATGATGATCAAGGCATACGTCAATTGTATGTAGGCCACATTTGCACACTTGTTGCCATCATCACTCTCAAAACATGGACCAATTGACTCCCGATACAATCGCTGAAGACAAATGGATACAGAGGCAAACAGAGTAGAAGAAAAGATGGTGCCCAGCTACCAAATGATTGAATGTCTGGACTCTCAAAGACTTGAAGATAATTGGGTCGCTGTTCAGTGGAGACACAGCAAAGCCCACATGAAAGAAGCACACCAGCCTATGTGATCAAGAGGAGCCAAAGGGAGCAAGCATCAAGCATCAAAGAACAAGAATCACATCACTACGAATGAGGGGGAGAGCAGGGTGGAGACCTAAGGCCCACTGGTGGGTAATTGGACACTCCTTTACAGGAGAGTCACGGGGAGGAGACAGACCAGTCAAGGTGCAGTCAGGCAGTGATGATGCATACAAGTTTTCTCTAGTTCTTGAAGCCTTCCTTCTCCCTCCCCTACAACCATCATGGTCCCAAATCTACCTTACAAATCCAGATGGACTGGAGAAGGTACACTAGTAGAGAGGGGAGCTAGAGATATGGTGAAACCAAGATGGATGAGTCCCTTCGGGTCAATGGTTAGATTGGAGATGTTGGAAGCATAGAGAGAAGGTGGGATAGAGAGATGGAACCAACTGCAAGGATATACACAGAAGTTTCTATTTGAAGGACGGGCATCAAAGGAGTGGGTTGAGGGAGAGATCGGGCAGTGTAAGATATGACAGAACAATAATAATTTATAAAATATTGAGGGTTGGTGGGGAAGGGAGAGCAGAGGAAGAGAGGAAAGGATGGAAAAGCCGATATCAAGGACTCAAGGAGAGAGGCGGATGTTTGGAGAATGATGACAGCAGCAGATGTGAAGGTGCTTGGCACAGTATGTTTATTTATGTATTGTAAAAAACGATGTACAAGCCCCCAATAAAGTGATTTTTAATTAAAAAAAGAATAGCAACTAAAAAAAAGGAACTTGACTATTCATAAATATTTACAGATAGAATACTAATTAAGAACTCAATTTTATTCATTAGTATGCTACAGTGCTTGTAATATTTACATGATGCTCATATTTCAAATTAATCTATTAGTAATTTTAAATATTGTATTATATATATAAATTTGGCATAGAATACAAATTTAAACAATTTACATAAAAATAGGCTTTCGATGTTTTAACAACATTCTCTATCTTTATTTCATGTATCAGAACACTGAAATATCCAAGAATATTTTATTATTATTGTTTTTAAGGTTTAGGGCTTAATCCACGTTGAATATATTAGTGTAATAAAAAGTTCAATAAATGAAAAAAAAAATCCTCCCTCTACTTAGGTCTCCAATACCAGCTCCCCATATTTTCCCTCCATCTCCTCTCCCCCATGAACCCTTAATAATTTACAAATTGTTATTACTTTTTCATATCGTACACTGTCCGATATGTCCCCTCCCTCACTTCCCTTTTGTCCATACCCCAGAGAGAAAGTTATATGTAGACCCCTGCAATTGGTTCTCACTTTCTATTCCACCATCCCTCTGCCCTCCCAGTATCACCACTCCCACCACTGGTTCTGAAGGGATCATCTATCCTGAATTCCCCATGTTTCCAACTCCAGTGTATATCCTCTGGTCTAGCTGGATTCCAAATAAATAAATCTTGAAGGAATTTTCTAGAGCAATTGTTTGTCACCTCATACCATGCCTTACTCACAATAGAGACTCAGTAAATGAACGAATGAATAATGGGTTCAAGAACAGACCAAGAAGGTAAAATACCCGCAAACATCTAAGTGCTGAGTAAATTGCTATTGGGGTCGGAGAAACCATCACCCTCTCCTGTTGATCCTAAGATCTGTCATGACCAAGAAAAAGCCCAGGGGGCCCAGAGTTCAGACTCTACCACCTGTGACATGTCACTTGAGTTCCAATGTAAACACACTGTAATTAGAAAGGCCATGCTACAGTTAAGACCAGGCCAGTACATTATCTGATAATTGGACTCAGAACCTCTCAGCAACAGTATTTGGGGCTTCTTGATGGCAGATTGGCTTGTCTGGTTGAGCGACTGTGCCACAGTCCAGAAGACTGCTATCTCGAAATGGATGAGGTGAGAGAGACTGGAATCAACCACACTCAAAATGAAGCGCAGTGCCAACACAGTGCTATGGGAAAACTTAAAACTGTCCAGCGAAGGTCTCTTTCCAGTTATAGAAAGAGCCCTCTAGATTCCATAGTTGGAAGCATGCCGCGGCATGGGAAAGATCACGCTATTGGCTAGTGACTTATCAATATACTCTCCAGAAAATCTGGGTGGAAAGCTCTAGCCTGTGAACTATCCAGAACCCAGGGCCACGGAATATTTATTAGGATAAAAGGGAATCAGAGGAGCCAAGTGTTTTAGCATTTTTCCTATATGGGAAGAAACCAAGTTAAATCAGAGCCTTTCTCGGGGCTCCAAGCTAAGTTAGTAAGTGAAGGCAGAAGCCATTCTTCCTGTTGCCCAATAAAATGTTGTTTGGACCCATTTTGTGCGTGTGCTGTTAGTTTTGGCTGGAAGTGTGGTAGAGTTTACTATTCATCCCTGGTCTTCCACAATTCCAGTACCTCCCTGAGCAGTTGTCAGTTTTCACTTTGTAATTCAGACCTTGAGGAAGGGGCTCCCTATCTGTACAGTCATGGGTCTTTCTCTCCTGGTTGCTATTTGAGACAAAAAATTCAAGATATCTGTTTGTGCGTAATGGTCAGGATGGTCTTTGAGAGTAGGAGAAGCAACCTCCATCCACCCTCAGCACCTCAAGCTTCTGAATTGACTACAGCAGCATCCCAGTTTCCTGCTCTGATGCATCTGGGCCTCTATCCTCTTGCTGTGTTTTCTCCTCTCGGTCCTTTTTCTCTTTCACCTTTCCTAGAATAAAAGCATTCTAAAGCAAAGGAAGAGACTTTGCTGTTGATGTTGTGACTACCTTTCAAGGCAAGTTTTCTCTTCTTCTTACAGATCCTGGGATACAAACTTTTAATGTGCTGTCCCTGTCTTGCGGAGGGAGCTCCTGTCTCAATTCCATCCCCTGAAAGCTACTCCTACAGGACATACAGTCCACTCCTGAATGCTTTTCCTGCCCAGAAGTGTTTCTGAACTGTAAAAACACAATGACAATGCTCTTTTCTTATTTGACATGCATAACATCTCATATCGGCCCACCCAATATGATTTTGGACCCTGGGAACATAAGACATGACATATCGGGCTATAGATCTTGAGGTCAGAGGTACAAAAATCAATAGTTGTTCCATGGGAGAAAGAAGAGGTTTTCTGCTCCCATACAGAGTTATAGTCTTAGCAACAAAGCCCACATGGAAGAAGCACATCAGTCTATGTGACCACCAGGTGTCAAAGGGATCAAGGACCAGGAATCAAAGAACTAAAAAGTATATCATTATAGATAAGGGGGAGTACAGATTGGGGACCCAAAGCTGCTCGGCAGGTGAAGCAACATCTCCTTACAGAAGGGTCTTGGGGAGGAGACAAGCCAGTCAAAGTACAGTGTAGCAACAATGACATACACAATTTTCCTCTAGTTCTTAAATGCTGGCCCCCCCCCCATTATCATGATTCCAATTCTACCTTACAAATCTGACTAGATCCGGGGGATGTACACTGGTACAGATAGGAACCAGAAACATGGGGAATCCAGGACAGATGATCCCTTCAGGACCAGTGGTGAAAGTGCTGATACCAGGAGGATGATGCGAAGGTGGGGTAGAAAGGGGAACTAATTCTAGGGATCTACATATCACCTCTTCCCTCAGGTATGGACAACAGGGATGTGGGTGAAGGGACACATCAGACAGTGTACGATATGACAAAATAATGACAATTTGTACATTATCGAGAGTTCATCAGGGAGGGAGAGTGGGGAGGGAGGGGAAATATGAGGAGCTAATAGTAAGGGCTTAGGTCGAAGGAGGATGTTTTGAGAATAAAGATGGCAACCAATGCACAAACATGGTTTGCATACAATACATGTAGGTACTGATTATGATGAGAGTTGTGTGACCCCCCAATAGGATGGTTTTTAAGAAAGAGTTATCGTTTTGGGAACTCACAGGGGAAGTTCTGGTCTGTCCTATTGGGTTGTGATGAGTCAGAATCAACTCGATGGCAGTGAGTCTGATTTTGGATATAAGGCGATGAAGCCCCAAGGCAACATGCTGAAGATTCACAGTCTCTCCAGTCTGGCAAACTTTGTTTTCTTTGTTTAAAGTATGAGAACAATGAGATTTGTTGTTGTTTCTAAATTATGAAACTCTATTATTCTATTGAGTCTTATCAAAGTATATATACCCTCTTTGAAATTTGTATATATATATCCCTAGACACTTTACTAAAAAAAAAATGATTGGAGAACAAAAGATAATTTAAAAGTCACTTAAGACAAAATGGACCCGAAAAGAAAGAGAAGAGTCCAGCAGCAAACTGCGTTTTCAGATGCTTTGGGGGCTTAAGAATAATTTCAGAAATGGGTAAATGTTTGGTCTTCAAAAGCATCATCCCCATTATGCTTTAGATTGAATAGCTCTGTGTGCAATGCCCTAAATTTCCCAAAAGAAGAAATTTCAGAAAAGCTGTGTTTTAAGTGTCTTGCTTCTTATGCAATGAGTTCGTTGTGGCTTTCTCTAGCTCCACCTGGTTAGTTTTGTCATTAGTAAGAAGGTCTACAGTGCAGAGAGTTCCAGTGCAAGCAGCAATATGAACTCAATTAGTCATCCTTTCCGTTTTTTACACTATGGAAACTTGCATGTTGCCAGAACTTATGTCACCCAAATTTCAAGCACCCACTGGGCCATCTGAAGCAAACAGGGTTCATCAGCATTTCCAGACCAGGACAGACGAGAATGAAAGGCCTGGTGAACACTTTCCAATGAAGCACTAGAGATCATAACAGCAAGTTGTCTCAAATAATGTTGGAAGATGAACCCTCTAGATCAAAAATCCTCAGTGGTCAAAGCAAGGGACTTGAGTTTGCTAGCGATTGTGCACACAGTACAAGATGTCTTTTAGAAAGATGACACAAGGCTAGTCCCAGTGAGGTGGAAGTTAAAGATGTCCCACACATGAGGTTCCATTATTTTGCCTCAGAGGGGCAAGGAAGGGAGTTCAACATGGAAAACCCGCAGAGGATCATTGCACAGGCTCGTCACCTCTGCCTTGTTTTGTTATGTGACTGCATTGGCCCCAACAAATGTTGTTTGTCTCAAGTATAGCAGCATTGCATAGTTCAACACAACTAGAGTCATGCTTTTTGTAGTGGCTAAGGTTATACTGCCATGGTCTCATCTAAAAGAGGACAAGGAAAAGAAAAGAAAATAGATGGCATTAATGGCTTCCTTTCATGCCACTAGGATTCTATAAAAAAGGAGCAAAAGGCTTAGACTTTTTCTTTAATACTCCTTCGTATGTATGCAGGACATTAAGAGTTTTATTTAGAACCTGAGTTAAAATTATTGAACATTGTACAAATTACCAGGAAAGTGCTTCACATGCATTAAATTCTGAAGGCCTTTTCCAAACTAAAGATAGCCTACATCTTACATGGGGTAAAACAAGCCTTTCACCGAAGCGTCCCAAATTCTTAGAAGAATTGAAGATAAGAAGCTCCCGCCAGAGACTTCAGTGTCACTGGCCCCATTTAGTGGTTTGTGCCTTGGCAGGGCTCCCACGGACAGGACAGAAGACTCTTTGGGAAGACAGAACCCAGTTGAAAGGGGAGTTTTATTTATAAATTGTCTCCAGATGGTCCAGTTCCTACAATTTCTAAGTTGCTTAGATTTTCGGAGTGGAAATTTTAATCATAGACCATTTGATGCTGATTTACTCTAAGCTGGGGATAATTTTGAAAATTCAAATGACAAAAAAGAAGGGCAAGAGAGTATCTCCTAGGATTGCTCTCGGAGAGTTGCCCTTGCTAAGATGCCTTATTTAATCACAATTTGCACTCTGCTTTGCAAATTCCCACAAAGCCCTTTTCTCACATGCTTAGGGACTTGCTCCTTTGCACCTGGAAGGCAGCACTGAAAACATGCTCCAGGAAGGGAACTAAACTGAACATTTAATTCACTTTTTAAGAGTGTCTAATTAAAAAAACAGAGTGTCTGATATGAACAGCATCAATAAAAAGGTACAGGTGTTATTAGTTTTACCTGTGTCTATATTTCCTAGATAAGCTTGAGATAAAACGGGAAATATAAGCCACTTAACTGTATTCATGCAGAATGTAAATATGGATCAAGAGGAAGCTTTATGAATAAAAAGGGAATACTACATGGTTCAAAATAAGAAAGGTGTGCATCTGGTTTGGGTCCTTTCACCATGCTTATTCAATCTCTGTGCTGAGCGAATCATAGAAGTTGGACTATAAGAAGAACATGTCATTGGGAGGAAGACTTATTAATAACCTGCAATATGCAGGTGACACAACCTTGCTTATTGAAAGGGTGGAGGAATGAAGTACTTGCTGATGAAAATCAAGGATTGCTGCCTTTAGTATGAAGTACACATTAAGGTGAAGAAAATGAAACTCTTACAACTTGACTAACGTCATGATAAACAGCGAAAAGATTGAAGTGGTTAAAAACTTCATCTGCTTGGCTCCACAACCAATGCTCACGGAAGCCGCAGTCAAGAGACCAGATGATGGATTTCATTGGGTAAATGTGCTGTACAAGACCTGTGCAGAGTGTTGAAAACAAGAATATTACTTTGAGGACTAAGATGTGTCTGACCCAAGCCATGGTCTTTTCAATCAGCTCATATGCATGTGAAAGTTGCCCACTGAATAAGGAAGGCCACAGAAGAGTTCTGTGCATTTGAATTATGGTGCTGATGAAGATATTGAAAGTGCCGTGGTTTGGCAGAAAAGAAAAACAAATGTGTTTTGGAAGAAGTACAACCAAAATGATCCTTAGAGACAAGGAGGGCAAGAATTCATTTCATGTACTTTGGACATGTTATCAGGAAAGACCAAGCGTATCAAGCTTGGTAAAGTGGAGGTGCGGTGAAAATGAGGAAGACTCTTGGCAAGATGGGTTGATACAGTGGCTCTAATGATGGACTCAAGCATAACAGCAATAACTGTGAGGTTGGAGCATGATGGGGCAGTGTTTAATTCTACGTAGAGCCACTCTGACCTACTTTGGTTTGTTTGTTTTAAGAATTTCTCCACAAGTGGAACTGAGCGACATTCCCCATCTTCCTGCCTTCTTTCTTTCCTTCCTCCCTTCTTCCCTCTTTCTATTCTGCCATTCATTTTATCTTCCATTATTTGTTGGATCTGTTTACTGTGCCAGGCAGAAGATTGAGTGCTGGTCAGAGGACACTTGGATATTAATTATGCTAGTGACTCACCTTGTCCTGGTTTATTGATTTATTTATACATACAATTCATACATGTAGAAAACAACCAAAGTTAACTAAAGGAATAAGAGACTGAATGCAAGGAATTATTGAGAATATAAGATGTGATTCATTTGGAAGGTCCATTGCTGGTGTTGTGTATGCCATAAAGTTGAGTAACAGATTCTCTAGTATTAGAAGAGTGATATTTCAGCAACGATTGTCACCACAGTTATCTGAATGCAGTCATGAAGAGAGTAGGAAAAAGGTAAGTGAAAGCTCTTGCCTGAGGCTCTGGTGGTGTTGCAGTTACACGGTGGGCTGCAATCTGCAAGGTTAGCAGTTCAGAACCACCAACTGCTTCTGGGGAGATAGATGAGGCTTTCTAATCCTGTTTAACAGTTATAGTCTCAGAAACTCAGATGGGAAGCTCTGCCCTGTCCTAGAGGTTCCTTATGAATCTGCATTGCCTCAATGGTTGTGAGAGTTGAGAACTTTTAAGCTTTATTATGTGTTACAGCCATAGGACACTGGAGAAAGCTGATTCATAAGCCCAGACCCCACTCTTCTGATTCACCAAGTGTGGTGTGGAGCGAGCTGATTCCCACTCACAGTGAGCCCATGTGACAGAATAGAACTGCCCATAGAGGCTTCCAGTTTGTCATAGCTTCAGAAGTAGATTGACAGGGCCTTCTTCCAAGGGTCCCTTGGTCGGTTCCAACAGACAATGTTCAGGTTAGTAGTCATGGGTAAATCACTTGTACCACCCAGTGTTTACTCAATAGTATGCTATTTGTGTTAGTTTGGGTAGACTAGAGAAACAAATTCATAGACACGCATATGAATATAAGGGAAAAGTTTATATACAAGAGGAATAGAACATTGAGAAAGAATCCCAACCCAGTCCAGTCCAAAGTCATAGGTTCAATATTAGCCCATATGTCTGATACCAGTTAATAAAGTCTCTTTCTGACTTATGAATCACATGCGATGACACCAGAACAATCACAGGCAAGTGGGTGCAATCTTGTGTGTCCGGTGGCAGTAGAAGCATTTCATGGCTTGCAGGTGTCTCCCCATGGCCTCCCGAGCTCCTTAGCACTGGCAGGAGTTTCCATGTTGCTTCTTCGGCCCCAGAGGTTTGGCTTCAGGGCAAGCCCATGTGGCCTCTTCTATGCCTACTCCATTTCTCAGGAATCAGGATCGATCAGCATGCTGTCATCTTGTCTTGTCAGTAGTTCGCCATCTCAGAGACTGAATCAAGTCACTCTTCTCCAATTGGAAAATATCGTGAGACTCCCCAAAATTCTCAGGAGAAAGCCATGTCCATACAGAGGCCTCATTGGCTATTGCCAGATTAACAAGCTAGCCTCCAATCTTATATCCCCATCATGAGATTGACATGGCATATATGACCACCACACTATTTGTTTTTGTTAATATATTGATGCATATGTACATATGCTAATACTATTCATAAACATTTTGTGAAATACAAATAAGAGAGAAAACAAAATTATCTTCTGAAAATCACCAGTAAGTCTATTATTTAGTAAGGTAGAATTGGGATCATAATAGTTTGGTGGGGGGGGGGAGCATTGAAGAACTAAAGGAAAGTTGTATGCTTCATCATTGCTACCCTGCACCCTGACTAGTATGTGTCCCTGACTGGTACATCTCCTCCCTGCAACCCTTCTGTAAGTTGATGTCCTGTTACCTACAGATGGACTTTTGTTCCCAATCCATGCTACTGCTCATTTACAATGATTTAATTTTTAGCTCTTTGATACCTGATACCTGATCCCCTTGACACCGCGTGGTCACACAGGCTGGTGTGTTTCTTCCATAGGGACTTTCTTGCTTCTGAGTTAGGTGGCCACTTGTTTACCTTCAAGTCTTTAAGACACCAGGTGTTATATCTTTTGAGAGCCAGGCTGGTACCATGAGCTTTCTTCACCACTTTGGTTTATGCACACATTTACCTTCAGTAATCATGGTGGGAAATTAAACATAATGGAGTGCCAACTTAATAGAGCAAAGTGTTCTTGCATTGAAGAAGTGCTAGAGAAAAAAAATCATAAGCACGCATATGTATATAAGGGACAGATTTATATACAAGAGGAATAGAACATTGAGAAAGCGTCCCAAGCCAGTCCAATCTAAGTCCATAAGTCCAATATTAGCCCATATGTCTGATACGAATCCATAAGTCCTCTTCAGACTCACGAAGCTCTTGCAATGACGCCAGGATAATCACAGGCCAGTGGGTGCAGAGTCTTGTGTATTCAGTGGTGGTAGACACACCTCAACACTTGGAGAAGTCTCTTCATTGCTTTTCCATCTTCAGAAGTCTGGTTCCATTAGGGTAAGCCCATGTGACTTCTCCTTCAGGATGTCTCACAGGTAGTCAATCTGGTGTCTTGTCAGTACAGTGTCTTCAAGGGACTGAGTCCTAAATCTCTCACATCTAAGGGAGAAATACCTCAGAATTTCCCAGAATTCTCAGTAGAAAATCAGGCCATCACAGAGTTCTCATTGGCTATCTCCAGATAAACAGGCTAGACTGTACCCCTAGACTCCCAATCCCAATCCTGAAATTAACACAAGATCACATGATGGCATTATATATATATATATATATATATATATATATATATATATATATATGATTTGTTTCTGTAGACAATCTGGCCTACCACATCACCATTACTTCCATGGGAGCAAGATCTGGCAGCCTGCTTCTGTAAGGATTTACAGCTTTGGGAACTCTGTGAGGCAATTCTATTCAATCCTCTAGAGTCATTATGAGTTGGAATTGGTCCAATGACCAGAGATAAAGATATCAAATACTAATCCCTAAAAGCTGTACTACCTTGTTTGGAAAAAGGGTCTTTGAGGTGTGATTAAGAATTTGAGATGGATAGATTATCGTGAATTATTTTAGTGAATGCTAAATGCCTTGAGAAGAGAGAGGGTTTGAAACAGACATGCATGGGAGAAGGTTATGGGAAGAGAGATGAGAAAGAGTTGATGATGCTGGCTTGAAGATCTGGGTGAAAGGGCTACAAGCCAAGGAATACCAAAAATCCCCCAAAAGCTGGAAGAAGCAAGTGTCTTTAGAGTAAAGTCAATCCTGTGAACACCTTGACTTAGGTCAGTAGTTTGAAACCACCAGGTGCTGCGTGGGAGAGAACTGGTGTTTTTTTCCCTCTAGTCAAGTTCCACTCTGGAACACACAGGGGAAGTTCAAGCCTGTCCTGTAGGGTCCCTAGCACTGGGCATTGACTCCATAGCAGTGAGTTTGGTTTGGGAGGTGTTTGTTTTTATATTTCAGAGCATCCGTTTTGTATTTTTCCACTTAAACAGCTTATTGAACCTTCCAATAAACTTGCCCTGCCTTCCGCTTCTTCCCACCCGCTTCTCCCTCTTACAGTACATGATCTTCCCTTTCACCCAGTTGCTAACATTGTTCTACATTCTCTAAAACTGCTGTCCTCCTTTAGCAAGTTTTATGTCTGTCAATTGTCCCTCTTCCTGCATATAAGCTCAAGTACTATATACACATCAGGAAAAAGTCCAATAAGAAAATACATCACGCAGGCCAAGAAGTAATTTACCCTCATCTCTTCGACCATTTAGGATCTTATTGGAAGAGTGCCAAAGGATGCGGTCAATCATGAGGTTGCATTTTCCACATAGAAAAAATTTCAGGTCATTACAAATCTTAGTTCCAAACTGCAAGCCAGTCCACAAGGAGAACAAGGGGGAAAAGAACCCTCTTTCATTTATTTTACAATGAAATCAGCCAAACTAAACTTCCTCTTGGGCTGCAAGATGCTGGTGGAACGGACATCACAGTGAATATTATTACAGCTGAAGAAGGAAAGACTGAAAAGGATGGTGCTGCAAGTGCTGTCCTGGGGAGATAACTACTATTTACTAAAGAAAGCCAAGGCTCAAAGTTTGTCATGTAAATGAAGCCAATTGTATATTTAATTAATGTTTTGACTTGAGACCATATTCTCTCTTTCTCTCTCTAAGGAAAAAAAAATCACTTATTTTTAGAAAAGTTCCACAAGGAAAGGTGCCTTTCTTCCAACTGTCTTGGTGGCAGGCAGTCTAGCAGTTAAGCCTGTGGCTACACACAAGCAGGCTGTAGGAGAGAGTCCCTGGATAAGTAACCTTTTGAACCTTGTGGGGAACCCAAATTCAGCCATCCATGCCAACTACAGCTATGTGGTTCTACCTGCTTCTTTAGAAACTGCCACTCCTGACAGCATTCTAAGGGCTTCCAGGTAGCCCCTGGGCAACAGCTCTCAATCCTCTGGTGACTTGTGTGTGGTGATCTGAACAATCTTTGAGGGTGAGCCATGCCTTGTTCTCTTGTCAGGAGGAGCCATCTAGGACTAGGCTGGCATCCTGGCCGGCATCCAGAGCAAACAGTCCTAAAGACAAGGCCCCATACACCCCAGAATCTGGAGAAGCTCTTAGCACAATGTCAAAGGTAGCAGAAAGCGTCACCCTCAACTCTCAGGAAAAACAACCAGAAAGCTATTGACTGCCATGCTGCAGACTCAGGGGTCTGGACAATTAGAGACAAACCTTTTTTACCCTCATGAATATTCAACAAGAATCAATTTAAGTGCTTTTGGAAAGCTCCAGTCTTCAATATCCAGGCCACTCCACAGTCAATTTCTTTCCAAAATATCTGATATAGGAAGCCTTCCACTTCCTTTCCCAAAGGATGGTGGGAGCTTGCAAAGTTTTCCATATCAACTGTGCAAAATATTGACTTTCTCTCATCATTACTTGGCTGAGCCTGATACTGATATCTGTATCTGAGAAAGCACTCATTTTCTTGGATATCGTCAACATGTGAAATGTTTTATAGGCACAGTGATAATTCTTCAATAACTGCCACATTTCAGTGTTTCTACTCAAAAGACTCTAAGAAAGAAACAGTTATAACTTGAGGAACTATCCTTTTATAACTTCAAAGGGATTTGATCCATTTACCTGCTAATTCGTTTTTTGTTTTGTTTTGTTTTGTGAGCATCACTGGCTTCTGGTGGTCGTGGGCACTACCCAGTGCTGCTCCTGAGAGCCGCCACTGGATTTGAACCGCCAAGCCCGCGGGCTACAGTTCCGCACTCAACCACTTACGCCACTGGGGCTCGGCCCACTAATTCACTTTAATTTTAATATTCATCCCTATAAAATGCCAAGAGTGATTAAATGACTGTGAATGTTGCATTTTTTCAAACTGTGTTCCTTTTCATTATTAAAGTAATTTGTGTCACTAAAGAGCTAGTTACAAAATATAGAAGATAATTCATTGCTCCATCATTTTTTTAAAAAAGGATTTTGACAATTAAGGAAAAGAATGCCAGTGGACAAGGAAATGTAGGCTTGACTGTCACATCTACATAACATGCTAGGTGGTCTCCAAACAGTCACCTGGTATTTTAAGCTTCACTTGTTCATCTGCAAATGGGCATCATAACATTGGCCATGTAGGATTTTATAGAAATTTTTTAAATATAGAAATATATTTTTATAGAAATTTTTAAATATAAAAATTTTTAAAATAGGGCCAAATGAGTCCATTCTGGCTCATTATGACCCCATGTGATCTGTAAAGTTTTTAATGGCTATGGCTTCTTGGCACAATGCTGGAGGAGTAGTCTCATGTTGGGCTGCAATCCTCAAAGTCAGCAGCTTGATCCTATGAGCCACTCTGAGGAAAACTGGGCTTAGGGCAGTGCTCACCTACCCTCTGGGTCACTAGAAGTCTGCATCGGCTGGATGAAAGGCTTTTTTAATGACCTTTTGGAAGTAGATTGCCAGACTTTTCTCTGAGATACCTCTGTGTGGATGCAAGCAGCCAACTTTGAAGTAGAGAAAAGATGCAAAACTCCTGGATAGGATAAAGTCCTCATAAATGAAGCATTCTACTCTCCCTAAGATGAAGCCAAGGCACCAGTAGTTTAGACATTTGAAATATTTCTTTATTTTAAAATAATTTACACATAATTAGAAATATTTCTTATATACAATGTTTGATCATAAGCATTTTCCCTTTATTTATGTTGCAATATCAGGGACTATCTTCCTTTCATATAAATAATTCTGTTGTTGAGCCTAGAGTCTTTGAGTAGTGCAAATGGTCATTCTCAGATGCTGCCAAAGCATTGGTAGTTCTAGCACACGCAGCATAACTTCAGAAGAAATGCTTGTGCATCTACTCCTAAGGAACCAGCTCTTGGAAACTCAATGAGCACAACTAAACTCTGGCACGTACCTTGGTCACCATGAGTTGGAACTGACTGACTCAACAGCTTTGTGGTCATTGTTGGACCTATATGTAGTTTTGGACCTTCACTCTTAAAAAATACTATAACAAAAGTAGTTATGCTGAAAGCGACATAGACATTGAATCCTTAAGGTACTTCCAGAATTATAATTAGTGGGTCAAAATGAATGAAAAAAAATTCTACAGACCAAAATTGCTTTCTAGAATGATTATGTTATACCAGCAGTAGGGGAGAGGGTCTCAACACACTGTCACAAGTGTTTGCTGCCAGTCACTATCATTGCTCAAGTCTATAAAAAGGTGAGAGACAAAAGTTCATCTCTCAGGTTCTAATTTGTATTTCATTAGCTGCTAGCCCTGATGGTGTGATGGTTGCAAGGTCAGTAGTTCAAAAACACCAGCTGTTCCTCAGGAGAAAACGAAGGCTTTCTAGTCCCTTAAAGAGTTACAGTCTTGGAAACTCATTATCCACCCTGCCCGTTAACCTTGTTGAGGTGGCCATTTCATCTATATCAAATTGGCAAGGACAAAAAGGACAGACGCGATTCTGCAGGAAGAACAGCCTCACAGGCACCATTACTGTAAAGCTGAGTCCTATGATCTCACTACAGTGAGAGAAGCAGGAGAGGATCCAGCAACTAGAATTGCTGACTTTGAAATATGATCATTTTGTTCAAGTTTTTATTCAGCAAGCATTGACTAAGTCACTTCTCCTTGTCAGAATTTGATGTGCATACATGGCAGGGATACTACAGTGAAGAAAGAAGGCAAAGTCTGCACTTCCATGGGTCTTCTTCATTAAGTGATTCTTGACTGCCAGGCTCATTTCCAAGAGTTTCCCCCATCTGTCCTCACAATAACTCTATGTGAAAAGCATTATTTCTAGTGCTTTAGTTTTGTTTTGTTTTCCAAACAAGAAAATTGGGCCTCAGATAAGCTGGGTAATTTGTTCAAAACTAGACAACAGGTTTTTAGAAGAGTTTAAATTATAATCTAGACAGCAATAGTAGCCACGTGTGTTCACCATGCCAATTTAACTAACTTAATAAATAAGATCAAACCTCGAGTGCTGGCTTTACACAGTAGTAGATTTCCATGAAAATGACCGTGAACATTGATAGCATGCAAAATAATCTTAATGCACATGGAAAAATCTACAACCTTCCCTAACTTTTAAAAATTCTTATGAAAACATCAAATGTTCTCTTAAACTCAATTGGGACATTTAACTAACATGCTGTCATTTAAAGCATTAGGAATATTGAGAATGAGAGTACTTAATTAAAAAAAAGAATCAAGAGTAGCTTAAAAGATTGCTTGCCTTCATATTATGATAAGAAGAATGAAATAGAGCTAATGAGACAATGTTCTATCTTCGTGAATTGCTATACCCCTTCCTAAATTCAAGTGAACTAACATTTTATCTTTTGTGCTTTCAGTGTTGTGTTAGTCCGGATAGACTAGAGAAACAAATTCATAAACATGCATATGGATATAAGGGAAAGGTTTATATACAAGAGGAATGGAACATTTAGAAAGCATCTCAGTCCAGTCCAGTCCAAAGTCATAAACCTGATATTAGCCCATATGTCTGATATCAATCTATAAAGTCTACTTCTGACTCATGAAGTACATGCAAATTACACCAGGACTATCTAGAAGCATCTCAGCACTGGCAGGAATCTCTTTGTGGCTTCCCCTTTCCAGGGCTCAGGGACCATCAGCAGTATCCATTGGCAGCAGAAGCGTCTCTCTGTGACTTCCCCAGCCCCAGAGGTCTGGTTCCATCAGAGCAAACCTATGTGGCTTCTCCTCTGGCTCCTCCAGGCTCAGGATCCATCAGCATGCCACCATCTTGTCTTGCCAGTAGACCAACTCTCAGAGACTGAGTCAAGTTTCTCTTATCCAATTGGGAAATACCGCAAGACTTCCCAGAAATCTCAGGAGAAAGCCATGCCCACACAGAGGTCTCATTGGCTATTTCCAGATTGTCAGGTTAGACTCCCAATCATGAAACTGACACACGAGTACATGACTGCCACAAGTGTCATGAAATAACTTTGCTCATTTAACGTGATGCTTCCTTTGGGCATCCTTTCCATCACAACCACTTTCATGATTTATATAAATAAGATCACTGACACAGAGTTCCCCCAGTGCATACCTGGCTTTGTGAAATATGACAATGTCATCCTTCCCATGGACAGTTGTTTCTCTTATAATTTCATGATATGAATTTCTGCTTTCACCTGCAACAAAATCACATATAACCTCCTCTCTGGGGTACAGACAACAGGGAAGTGAGTGAAGGGACACATTGGACAGTGTACAATATGAAAAGGTAATACGAATTTGTAAATCACTAAGGGTTTGTTAGGGAGGGGAGTGAAGGAAAATATGGGAAACTGGTATTAGGGGCCTAAATGGAGGGAGGATGTTTTGAGAGTGATAGTGGTTACAGGTGTGCAAATGTGGCCTGCATACAATTGATGCATGTATGGATAATAGGAGCTTATGAGCCCCCAATAAAATGATTTATAAAGAAAAAAGGAGGGGGAAAGAGGAATATATTTGGAATGAATATGGCAACATGGCTACAAATATGCTTAATACAAATGATGTATTATAAGAGCTGTGAGAGCCCCCAAAAATCATTGAAAATAAAAACTGATAATGTGAAAACCTTCACTTATTCACAATGAAAAGTAATAGGGGTGGGGGGAGGAATCTCATTTCATTGTTTTCGCTTGGCCCTCAATTTTGTTGACCAGTCCCTACTTTCATTATAGATTTTATAAAATGTCAGGTAAGCTTATCACTCGAAGGCAGGGAGGCAACCCAACTACACACACATGGATCTCTGTAAATGAACTGGATAGCAGGTACATAGTATCCAAGTACCTACAGACTTTGAGAGAAATGTCCTGACTGGCTACCGATCATGAGGCACATCTATTCTTTACATAGTGATTTATGAACTAAAGAACTATCTGCCAAGTTTGCACTTTATGGAAATGCTTTCTGGTTCATATACCATGATAACTGAAATTGGAACAGTGTTGTTGGAGAAGTTGAATGTTATTTTACTAAATGGTAGTAATTGAAAGACATAATCTTCAGAAATTCAATCAAATTGAGGGTTTGGTGCCGCGCTAGCTCTGGTCTTCGTGGTACCGAGTCTTGCATAACTCTTAAGAGCGAAATGACAGGACATTTGAAAGAAAGAAAAGCAACCTTGCTTTTCTTTTGCCAAGTTGTTTTTTCCATTGTGTAAAATATCAGGGTGTGCTCACAGAAGCACCATTGTTTAATCATCCAGTTGAAAGTCCAGCCCACATATCTTCTCTCTTCATCCCCATGGTCTTGCTCACAAACATATTTCCTGCCTTCCTTAAAAACACTTCCATTCTCACACTGCCTTTTAGAGGGGGAAATGGAAAGAAAATGCCTATCCATCACAACAGGATATTAAACTGGGTCCCTAGTTCCTACTTCATCTCTTATTTCATGCTCACTTCTCACCTGAGCACAAATATAAGCAATATACCATATGTGCAACCCCCCAAGAAATTACAAAAGGCCTATAGGAAATCAGAGAGGGTAGCAAGCCCCCAAAGATCCTGAACATCCTTGGACTCTTTCATTTCTTTTAGAATCTGGTTTTTAGAGGAACCTCTGTCGATCTATCAGTTGATGGTGGGGGAGGGGGAGATATTGAAGTGAATGACAACCTGTATTTATTTTGCCTTGGCACATAACTTGTTAAAAATGCAAAGACTATTAGGAGGCAAATATGTCTGGAAAAGCAATGATCATGAATAGTAGGGTCCATTGGAGTGTTAACGTTATCATCGTTGGAGAAGTGCGGAGTAGGAAGAGAGTATCTTAATTTAGCTTTTCCAAAAGCTGTACCTGAAAGCAAATAGTTCATAGAATAGCAAAGCCAGGCAGCCCCAGGCAAGTGGGGAAATGAATGATGGAAGACAATAAAACGTTACCAGTGAGCAGTGAGCAGATACTACCATGGGCAACTGCTGCTCAATCTCATTGGGCACCTTTGGGAGGGAAGTGATATAAAACATCTCAGAATTGTCTCACCAAATGGATAAGAAACCTGAAGCATTTTCATACCAAACCTTACCTCCCACTGATTCAAGGCCTGTTGGAATATTGCATTGGGAGAACTGCTACAAAAGACCTCTTTCAAGTGGTAATAAAAGGAAGAATCCCTCTAAGGATGAAGATGTCCCTGACCCAAGTGAATGTATTTTCCATTGTCTCCTATGCATAGAAAAATCTGGAAAATAAATAGAGATGATCAAAGAAGATTAGAAGCCATTAAATTATGGTGTTGGTGAAGAATACTCATATCATCAACTGCCAAATTTATCTAGGAAGTTCATCCAGAGGGTCCTTAAAAGACAGGAGAATGAGACATTGTCTCATGTACTTGAAACATGTTATCAGGAGAACCCAGTGCCTGGAAAAGGCCATCATGCTTTTTTAGCTAAGTCATCATGCTTTGGAATATTTTCATTATATCAGTTTGACGTGTATCCTAACTCATACAGCCACTGCCCGTGAGAATGGTACAGGGTCCGGCAGGATTTCCTTCTGTTGCCCAAAGGGTCCCAATGAATTGCAGCTAATGACAATGACTAAAGCATAGGATGGGTCTGGGGGTTAGAATTAGTGTTCCTAGACACCATACACAGAAGAAGTCACATGACCCTACCTGCCCACAACACATAGACCTTTGTTACACAGTTACCTAGAGGCTGAGTTTCCATCTCTGTATCCTGCCTTACCACACCTGTCATACATGTTTCTCCTCTTGCCATGACTAAAAGAGGACTTGGGCTCATTCAGAATTCCTTTTCCTTGCAGAAGGACATGGTGCAAGAGACAACATGACTGAGTCCTCTTCGGCTCCTCCACGAGTTGCTGCTTGACTTCGAGTCATCCTCACCAAACCAGTCCTAGGTGCCAGTGCCCAGAGCTGTCAGCAAACCTCCCACTCCTTGTTTGTGTTGGCATGTGTCACCATGCCATGCTGGCGGTATCGGCCGAAGCATTTACCGGCTTCATTCAAAAACACCTTGAGATGTGCTTAAATTCTGCTTCGAGCAGCAATATGAACACGGATGGCAATGAGGCAAGAAAGTAGTAGAGATAAATAGAACATAAGAAAACAAAATTGTCATGAAATCACGTGGGAGTGCTTTATTGAAACCCAACATTACACACACACACACACACACACACACACGCATGCATTTCAGGAGATGTTGATGTCCTTATGAAGTTTGCCCCCCACTCTACCCCCACCACAGAAACCAGGCCATGTTCCAGACTATGTGAAACTTCATAAGGTATGCTAGGCTAACATATAGAAAAAATAAAATATTGACAATATACATGACAAGCATAGCATTTAAAATTAGACTTTTATTAGAAAAACCACCATCTACATGGGGGACCCCCTGATAATGAGATGATGAGTAGAATCACAACCCGAAAGCAAACTTCCTGCCATTAACTTGACTGGGACTCATGGAGACACTTTAGGGCAGAGCAGAACTATACCCCCGAGTTTCTAAGACTTTATGAGAATAGAAAACCTCTTTCTCTGTAGAACTGCTGGTGGTTTCAAACTGCTGACCTTACCCTTTGCTTACCAATGTATAACCCACGCCATCAGGGCTCCTTCATGGGTAAAATCCAATTCTACAAAGTGATGGCTTAAGCGTCAGTTTCCCATAGAATGGCCAATACCTTATAAGGAGTGAGCTCTCAGAGAACAGCTTATCCAATCTCTAGGCAAGCAAGAGTCCAAGAGGAGAAAGTGAAACAGCTAGTCAATGGCAGAATCAGGACCAGAGCCCATACACATCTCTCTCTCTCTGGTGCTCTACAACACCCCATGGTTTCCCTAGCTTAGTCCTCTCACTTTACTAGAGCACGCATAATGACTGCCACACATTAAACCAGAGGAAAATCCTTATGGACTCTAATCCTTCATCCTCTCTCACCCTCTTCTTATTTCCTAGAGTCATGCCACCTAGTCACTGGCCTTACCTAACTCTGACCCACAGGGCAACCACCTGTCTGGGCCCTAATCCGGTAGGGATTAGTCAGAAGGGAAAGTTAATAGGGAAGTCAGGAGGGCAGAGGGGCGAGCTCCTTCTTGCCAATGAGAGCCTGAAGGAACAACACTAGGAGAGTGCCACACTGTCAACCTTCTGCAGCCCAAGAATAACATCCAGGCATCAGCACCTCCGCCTCCCACATGCTGACACACAGCCTCTTTGTCTGAAGTGGAACCTTGACGCACCACAAGCCCCAGTGTTCCTGCTTCTTTCTCTAGGACTTGGGTGGATTGCAAAAAGCACTTCTCAAAACCTCCTAAGTGTAGGCTTATGAGTGACCATGGACGAACCCTGCCTTGGTTTGTCCCTTTTTCTCAGGGCTGGAGGACATGAGCTTGTTGGAACCTAGCACTTCTTTGGAAGCCTGTGCAGGCACAAGGTCAGTGGTGCCTGATGATGCCTACAAATGGCTAAGTCCTGGCCTACTAACCCAAAGTTTGGTGGTTCTAATCCAACCAGAGGTGCTTCATAGAAAGGTTGGTAACTTGTTCCCTAAAGCACAGGGTCACAGCCATGAAAGCCCATCAGGTACAGTTCTACTCTGCCTCTCATGTGCCTCTGCGATGAAGAAGCCACAGAGGGTCATTGATGAGATCCAAATTTTTTGATCATGGACAAAGAGGAGCAGGAGCAGGAAGATGAGTGCTCCTTGCTATGCACTGTCCTAACAGTAAAGACATGCACCCCCAGCCCTCCCCTGCCATGGCAGTGTTTCTTCATGCAGTGTGGCGGTCATATGCTCATGTTAATTTCATGATTGAGATGTAGGTGTGAAGATAGCCAATGAGTAACCAATGAGGCCTCCATGTGGGCATGGCTTCCTCCTAAGACTTCTGGGAAATCTTGCGATATTTCCCTCATGGAGATGAGAAGACAATGAATTAGGAACAAGACAAATGGCAGCATCCAAGGAGCTGCAGGAGTTGGAGGAGAAGTCACATGGCCTTGCCTTGATGGAACCAGACCTCTGAACTGGAGAAGCCACATGGAGACCCCTGCCAGTCCTGAGTTCCTTCTACCACCACTGGATGCTGTTGATGGACCTTGAGCCCTGGAAGTGAGGAGCCAGGGGATCACTGCCAACTCCGGAATTCTGCACCCACTGACTGGCTTCTGACTTTGTGAGTCGGAAGGAGACATTATAGACTGGTATCGGACATATTGGTTAAT
The DNA here is from genome assembly GCA_004026705.1 of Nesogale talazaci. Classification (NCBI taxonomy): domain Eukaryota; kingdom Metazoa; phylum Chordata; class Mammalia; order Afrosoricida; family Tenrecidae; genus Nesogale; species Nesogale talazaci. The sequence continues at coordinate 90,694 of PVJH01002502.1, read as the reverse complement.
ATCAGACTTATGACTTTGAACTGGACTGGATTGGGATGCTTCTCAAAGTTGCATTCCTCTTGTATATAAACCTTTCCCTTATATCCATATATATCTATGAGTTTGTTTCTCTAATTTACCCGGACTAACACATGCAGCATTTGATATTGTTTTATAATGTTTATCGCCATTCCAAAAAGCAATTAGTAGTAGGAGATATTGATTATCCCTTGCTGGTGGTTCTCAAAACTTTAAAATGGAATCTTATAGAGGAAGACTACGCCAAAGAAAACTACAGGGACATGTGGCACGTTATCTGGAACTTTTTTTCTTTATCAACTGAAATGTGTACACAGTTTTTGGTGACTTTACATACATACTCATTCAACTACTGAATGTATTTCTTAGAGGAAATCAGACCTGTGAAGGACCCTACCCTGCAGTTTTCACTGGGTGATTTTTCAGAAGTGGATAACCAGGCTATTCTTTCTAACCCATCTTCATCTAACTCCTCTGTTGAAACCAGTTTAGTATCAAGCAATAGGCCAACCTCCACTGACAGCCAAGTGGTGGCTGCCCTTGAAAGGCATGGTCTGGGAATCAAACCATGTCCACCTTACTGAAGGTGAGGAGCCTACCACTGAACCCCCACTGCCCCATTGTGGGTCATCATTCAAGCCAGACACATGGCAAGCACAGCTCAAGGCCCAACAAATGTGGACGATTTAAGATGAATAGATCTGGGCAAATCTGAACTCAGTTAAATGACTGAGAAAAGGAGGGTACTAAAGTAAGTAAATAATAATGGATGGTGACTAGATGCCAAGCACTGTCCTGAGCACCTTCACCAGAGCCATTTACACATCATCCAATTCCGTGCAGTGGATGCTATTATTTGCCCCATTTTACCAATGTGGGGGGTAGTGGTGGATGTGGTAGAGTCCATACTGAGATCAAGACTTCTCTCCACATTGGGCAGGCCAGATGGCTTCTTCTGGGTTGCTGAGAGCTCAGACATGCAGCCTGTGAGCTGAGGACAATCAGCCAGGAATCCATTCCTCGTCCCAGACCCTGTAAGTGAGAATAAGATAGAACGGAGGCCAGGATGAAACCAGGAGCAGCACTGGATAGATATAACTCTGGAACTTCCAAGAGCCTCTTAAGAGCCTAAAATTTTCAGGTCCCTGGGCAAAGAAGCCCAGTAGCACAGTAGGTGGGGCTACTAACCATAAGATCAAAGTTTGAAATCACTGGCCACTCAGAGGGAGAAAGATGAGACTTTCTACTCCCATAAATATTGGCCATTGGAAACCCACAGGGGCAGTGCCATCCTGTCCTACAGGGTCGTTATGAGTCTCCATCAACTCAGTGGCAGAGTTTTGCTTCGGTAAGTTTGGATGGTGCAAATAGTTTGCACTTGGTACTAACAGAAAAGGTGTCAGGTGAACCCACTCCGTAGCCTAATCCTGTCAATTGAGTGGTCAAGAAAACTCTACGACACTCAATGCCACATAGGTTGAAATGAACTTGATGGCCATGAGTTTGGATTTTGGTTTGATGTCAGCATAGATAGATTTTTTTTTAATCTGCTGATTCTCTAGGTCCCCAATTTGTAAGACTTGAGAGAAAAATAACCCCAAAGGGAATTCTACTCAGCGCTCGTAGCTCACTTGCTTTCATTCCCCTCCCTGCCCCCCACCCCACCCCCACCCCAGGGAAGCCTTTCTTCTTGAATGCTGTAGCGACTGCTGCACTAGACCTACACTTTCTGGCCCTAGCGTCAAGAAAATCCCTGTCCCTGGTGATATTTGGTGGTGAGGAATGATCTATGTTTATTTAAGCAGTTTTGCCTTGTGGTGAAAGAGCCACCTCACACACTCCCAACCAGGCATCATTAGACATGGACTTTCCACTTCCCTTGCTTGCCTGCCTTTTCCTTGGCTTACAGGTGTATCAAAATATTTCCTGTCTCCACAGTGTCTTTCATGGTGGTGTCAGTCAGACCAGGCTAACTGTTGAACAAGTACAACATGTCAGGCGCTCAACACAACACAAATCTCATTCCTCTTTCAGTCACACGCAAGTCTGCCACAAAGCTCTGTCCCACCCAGGCATGTGCACTAGCTCCGGGGATTTCCCCTTCTGAGTCTTGAGACTTGTCTCCATTTGTCCAGCAGAGGAGCAAAGTGAACATGTAGAAAAGGGACCACTGATCTTAGGTGATGCACCTCCACTCAGGTGAGAATGAGTTTCAGGACCTACTCATTCATGGGGTGGAATAGTGGAGAAAATGAGACTGGGTGTGAGTGAGAACCAGCAGTCTCTGCCACAGTGGTGGATGATGGCAAGGCCCTTAGCCAATCTTCCTTAAGATACATGAAAACAACAGATACATTTGTTTGAGTGTGCAATGAAAGGCTGGTATAAAGAAGTACGCTTGGCTTCCTAACCTGTGTGCCGTAAATCTACTGAGTATGCTGTTTTCCTATCAGAGTTTAGAAGAAACTCAAAGATACATACTAATGAAGGCAATCTTTTTAATCTCAATTTTAAAGATGGAGAAATGCAAACACATAACAGAAATATTATTAATAAATGTACCAGGCCATGTTTATCCACATGTCTTCTATTGCCACCAGAATCTTGAACAAAAAGAATCAAATGTGACAGAAAATTAACCTTAGATATTTGTTTCAATCCTTCTCTTTATAGTTCCACAGACTTATACATAACAACAACCCTGGATATAGTCCAAGAAATGAAGTTTGAGGTGGATTAGTTAACTCTTCTTAAATGATCACTCAGTCAACTACTTGTGAACATACATTTTGTATAAGATTTTGTGGAAGGTGGGTGTGATAATTAAGGTTTTGTGTCAAATTGGCTGGTGGTGTAGTTAAGACTCATGATGTGATCTAACACAATGTAACCAATTCCATAATGGGATTTTCTATGAGCAGCCAATCAGCAATAAAAAGATTAGGGTGTGATAAACACCCCTACTCAGATCACAGCCCTGATGCAGTCATTTGAGAAGATGGTCTCTTGGGGATACGATCTCCTTCCAACGTAAGTGTCCAATGAGGAAAAATTGCTTGTCGCTTGCTGAATCTGGACCTTACACCTGCCTTATCCTCCTACCTGGTTCTGTGGACTCCAGTCAGCAGCCTGCAGTTGAAGTTATACTCCGTAAACATGGCCCTTCCACCCATAATCCCTTATGTGATTTTATAATTCTTGATTTCATATGCCCGTGGTGACAGCCCCAATGTGGAGGACGTTATTTTCTCCCTGGCGGGAATAAGATGAGATTGAGAGTTACCTTCGTGTTGTTGTTAGGTTCCATCCAGTTGGTTCTGACCCATGGCGACCCTATGAACAACAGAATGAAATACTGCATAGTCCAGTGCCATCCTCAAATTGTTCCTATGCCCGGGCCCATGGAGCAGCCACTGTGTCGGTCCAGCTCACTGAGGGTCTTGCTCTTTTGCTCGGCCCTTCTGCTTTACCAAACATCATGTCCTTCTTCAGGGACTGTTCTCTTGTGACATGCAGCTTCACTCTCCTTAGCAATGGTGCAGAGCAGGGATCTAGTTCAATATTTTCTAGAAGCTTGAGAGTCTACTCTCTGAGAATAGACTGAGGATGGTCACTAATTTGACCCCACTTACCCCAAGTTCCACTCCCTTAAGCATAAACCCTTGTTTTGCTTTTGTCTTTCCCCCCAACACAAAGCAACTCCAAGAGAGACATAGTTGTTTATGTTCCCACCCTTGGCTATCCCTCATATAGCCCCTGATCCATGCTAGCTTCATGTGATGATTAAAGATTATGTCAACGAGGCACTCCGGAGAGAGATAGGGGTAGAGCTCAATTGGGCTGCAGACTAATGCCACCTCCTTGGAGGTGTGACTCTGTATAAGAGAGAGGCCAGGGCTGAGCCCTGGTGGCATAGAGATTGTGTGGGCCACTGGGAGGGAGATTCAATTCCAGCAGCAGCTCTACAGGAGCAAAGGCTGGGCCTCCTACTCCCACCGCCAGAGGGCAGTGATTCAAAAAAAGAGAGAGAGTCCTGGCAGAGTAGAATTCTCTTTGGCCCTATGCCTTCTGCTGGAGCTGGAGCTTCTGTCTAGTTCTTCAATGTCCTGTTGCATGACAGCCAACCCCAGGGCTGTCAGCACCTTTACCTCCAGCCTGTGCCCAATATACCCCCTTCTGTGTAAGCCATTTCTCAATATAGATTTCTTTCTATACAAAACACATAGAAGCAACGTTGAGTTTGCCTGATCCAGCATAGCCATCTCAGGATCATGCATTTCTTTCTTTCTTTTTTTTCCTTTTTGGGGTCTGGCTTGGGTAAACATGGGTCTCACTCATCCACAGCACAGAGTGCTCTAACTACTCACTGAATGACAGTGCAGTTAGAAAGGAACAGAGACCCCAGGCACAGGCCGTTTCCTGGGTGACCTACCCATTTCAGGCTAAGCAGCAGAAAGCTGTCATCTTGTTTCCAAACACGTTACATAAGTACCCAAATCAACCGTCATCCTCACTGAATGATAGGGACCCTGTAGGACAAGGTAGAAGTGCCTCTGTGGGGGTCCGAGTCTGTAACTCTGCACCTCAGTAGAAAGCGCTGTCTTTCTTAAGGGGAGCAGCTGGTGATTTCAAACTACAAACCTTGCAGTTAGCAGCTCAACGCATAACCACTGCACTGCCGGGGCTCCTTGGTATACAAATAGGGATCTTATTTGCTAGGCAAGCAAGAGTCTTATTTATACACGGCACCTTGTTTCTTGATCTCTTCAAATCTTCACATTGTCTACTAAAACCAGAAGGAGCATTCACTCTCGCACTATGGGCTGAATAAAACCCCCAACTAACTCCATTGGGATAATCGTGCCTTTTTACAGAAGTAACACTACGAAGAAGAAGATTCCTTTTTTAAAAACAAAGCCAACCCAAATTGCTTATTAGTGTGCTGGGGCCCAGGCAGCCGTCTAAAGCTCAGTAACCGGAAACCCCAGCTCCCAGAAATGTAGTGCTGAATGATTCTTTTCTCCCTTTGGTTTTTTCCCCTACGCTTGCTTTCCATTTCACAGCTTTCTTAAACATTCAGGTCAAGGTCAGAGCAAAGAATTATCTGGATGTGGGAGGAACCTAATTTAGTCACACAAGGTCTTTCCTGAACCACAACATTTAGCACCTGGCCAAGGAATCCTTCTTTAAATTCCAGTACTGTAGGGGGTAAACATCCCCTTAAAAATGCTTATTCTGCTTTGCTTTTGTCTCAAGACAGCCCTAGTTCAGATTACAAGGTGGCAGTCCCTGAGGAGAAGAAAGTGCCACAGGAGAACTCAGAAGAACCTAGATTCTATTTCTAGCACTCACAATGACACTTGTGACCTTACCTTGGCCACTTCTCCACTTTTGTCCTGACTCTGGCCCCATCCTTGCTCTCAACACCAGTCTGCCTCCTCTCTCCCTATTTTCATGCAACACTAACCAAAGTAGTGATTCTGACTTAGGGTTACTGGTGTCTACCAGCCCAAAGGAGTTCTTGGAAAAGAGCTTAATGAGCTGGCATTTTTGTGGCACAAAAAAAGTAAATAAAACTGATCGCAGAAGGGTAGGCATCAGGATGCCAGATTTGCCAGGCATAGCAGAATTCAGAGTTGATGTGATGGCATTCAAGTGCCCACCCAATGTTCACTGATGGTTAGCCTGGCAAGTCATCTCCAGAGACATACCCATACCTCATAGGTGCCATTTGTGCCATCACTGTTGAAGCAAAGAGGCATTACCCTACTCACCAGGCTTTTGTTTCATGGTCCCTCTGCATGGATTTGAACCACTAACCTTTGAGTGAACAGTAGTTCCATAGTTCTGGAAGAAAAAATTCAGTTGTAGAGGGAGTGGTCCCATGACTGAGAGACAGATGGGCACAGTAACCCCAACAATAGATTCAAACATGCCACTCATCGTGAAGATGACAATGGATCAGAAACCAGAACAAGAATAACCACTTTGTTGTGTTATACAAAAGGTCAACCTGAGTTAGGGCCAACTCAATGATAGCTAACAGCAAGGATGTCCCATTGTACTTCATGACAGGAGATAGTAAGCAGCATTTTCCTGATGCTGTGAACAGACCTTGGTGACATGTGGTGCTGCCTGTGGTGCACTTGGAGGCAGTGAGAATGTTGAGAGGCCAGACGTTGGCAGAGTGAGATGCCTTGTTGCTGTCAGGTTGACCTTGACTCATGGGATCCAGGTGTTACAGAGACATGCTGCTCAGTGATGCTTCCCGGGTGGTAATCTCTATGGAAACAGACTGCCAAGAGTTTCTTCTGCTGCACTGCTAGGTGAGTTGAAACCCTCTAACTTTTTAAAAACTATTTTATTAGGAGCTCTTACAGATATTATGGCAATACAACATCCCATTAGACCAAGCATAATTGTGCACTTGCTGTCATCATCATTTTCTTTCTTCTGGAACAAGAGTTCATCAAAGAGGAGCATATCAAAGATGACATCAGCTCTCTTTGAGCCCATCTCCCCCCCACCCTACCATGATAGCAAATAATAACAATAACAATCACATATCACATACCAAGGGTCCATAAAGGGAAGGGGGCTAGGGAAGACACCTATCTTTAGGGCAGCATTTGAGTCCAAACCCCCTCGTGTCACCCAGGGACCTACCAGCAGAGAATCCAAGCACCCTTGAATCAAATCCTGACTTACTCTCTTAAGAACTGTGTGGCCTTGAGCAGCTTATTTAATGCCTCGCCTTTGGTTTCTTCTGTGCCATGGACTAACTCATCAGATTTCAAGAGTCAAATAAGAAAATGCAAATGCAATCCATAGCCCAGTGTCTGGACATGTCAATTACCTGACGAATGTTACTTGTCAGTAACAGTAATACGGTGCAGGAAGAAAATATTTAAATCGAGGGAATTCATGAGCAAGGAGCATATGCAATTGATCGACCTGGTGGCAGAGAGGTTATGCATTGGGTGGCTAACCACCAAGTCAGCTGTTGCACCGGGGAAAGACGAGGCTTTCTGTTACCATATAGAATTATAGTCTCAGAAACCCATGGGGACGCTGCCCTTTAGGGTCACCCATGGTTGAAACTGACTCCCTGACAATGGGTTTGGGTGTCCCCTTTGTGACCGTTAAGTATCTCGAGAATCTTGATAGGTTCTTCAGAGGTGGCACCTAGAATATTTTATTCTACTGTTTACCGGTGGTCCCACTATTTTGAACCAATGTATCCTCTTTTATCTATTATATAAGAATATAATCTTTGCTGAAGCATTGAAAGTTAGACAAATTGTAAATGCATTTGCAAATAAATATTCTCCCAAGGGGAAGCTTTTCTCACTAAGCCAAGGCAGTTGTTGCCTAAATAAATTACTTTTAGAAATACAGGATTTTACTTATTTACTATGAGCTATCCCCACCTTCCTTTCCTGATCTCTCAATAATGGTAAGTTGTAGATTCAGAGTAACTTTCAATGGCTTCTTAGGGTGCTGAGGGTCTTAAACAATGCGAAGCCCAAACCAGGAGTGATTTTTGAAAGGAGGAAGCCCTTTCACCCCTCCAGATCTGGAATTTAGGGTTTTTTTTGAAGAAGATAGAAGTTCTAATTTCATAAAGGAAAATCTCTAGATATTTGAGAAGTGCACATTCCAAGCTGACTCAGAAGGAAGAATCATGAGCAGATTGAGTAAAGCAAGTCTGGCCTACTGCATTTTCTTGCTCTGGCTTGGGGTAGGGGTTGCTCTTGGCAGATGCCCCACATACCAGGATGCCAGGTTTAGTTTTCAGCAGCCTTGTAGAAAGTGTTTTGAAAACTAAGGAAATCACCTTCAGCTGTTTATCCACTTCATGGCAGAAACTGGGTCACACCATTATTTATAATTATTCAAATGAATTTGTGATACTTCTATGAGGACTGGAAACATAATTTGCATATCCCAGTGCAAAGTGAAAATATAGGATTTTTTTTTCAAAATTAAGCATTTCCAGGCAGTGACAGCTGAACACCAAACCAAGCACAACTCTTCTAGCCCTGCCCCTTGTACAACTATCCAAATTTTATGAGGGTAAGGAAAAGAGTATGGCTACAAAAATCATAGAAGCTTTCATCAAACACAAATATCGAAATGTGGAGCTTTTGTTTCTCAACAGATGCTTCATCTAGATCTATCCACTTTTGAAGATTGCGTTTCTTGAATCCTTCCCTGTGGAATTCTGCACTTTGATTTACACCACGTCATTAAAACAGTTTCAGCAGCCTTGGGGAATTAAAATTATTTTCTTTTGAAAAAATTTTGGGGGGGAATAAAAAGAAGTTTGAAGAGACCAACCAGTTCTGAAGAGTGGAGGGAGTAAGGATTCCCAGTGGAATTTTTGCAGGATGACCCTTGCCATTCTCAGAATGAGCAGGGGCATGTCCAGCATGAGAAACATACAAACTCCTTGAAGCAACTTTACAGGCTAGTGCAGTTTTTCGTTTTTCTTAAGCCTTCTTCATAATAAGTCTCTGTGTTAATCTGGGTAGACTAGAGAAACAAATTCATAAACATGCGTATGTATATACAGACAGGTTTATATACAAGAGGAATGGAATATTGAGAATGCATCCCAACTCAGTCCAGTCCAAGTCCATAAGTCCAATATTAGCCCATATGTCCAATACCAATCCATAAGTCCTCTTCAGACTCACAAAGCACATACAATGATGCCAGGACAATAACATGCCAGTGGGAGCAGAGTCTTGTGTATCCAGTGGTGGTAGAAGCACCTCAGTACTGGCAGGAGTGTTCAGGAGGCTTTTCTGGCTTCAGAGGTCTGGTTCCATCAGAGTAGGCCCAAGTGGCTTCTCCTCCAGGATGGCTCACAGGAAATCAGCCTTGTGTTTTGTCAGTAGAACATCTCCAAGAGACTGAGTCTACAGTCTCTCACCTCCATGGGGGAAATATGGTAAGACTTCCCAGAATTCTCAGAGAAAGCCATGTCCACACAGAGGTGTCATTGGCTATCTCCAGATTGAGAGGCTAGACTCCCCCCTACACTTGCAATCATGAAATTAACACCAAAGTACATGACCGCCACAGTCTCCATGATTGGCCTGTGTCTCTTGAGAAAATCTAGCAAGATTATCACATTTGAGGGCCAAAAAAACAGTTGCCACAACCTTCTGAGCTGATTTCTCCAGCTAGAATTTATTGGGTCCAGTGGGTCCCCTAGAAAACTGCTGTTTGATTGGATCTTGATGCCTGACTAAACTAAGACAAGTGTATCACTGAGAGACTGTGTCTGCAGTCACCCACTGACTGCAAAGACATGTTTGAACACATTTTTTGAATTAATGCATGCATGAACTGAAGCCCTGGTAACAATACATTTACATTTTTTACAGTTTTACTGATATAATTCACCTATCATACTGTTCAATAGTTTAAGCATATTAAAGAGTTGTGCCATCATAACTACATCACTCAAATTTAGAACATTTTCTTCTTTGTACTCAAATATTACTATTAGCTCTCCATTTCCCCCTCATACCTGTCCTGCCATCTTCCCAATATACTATTAATCCAATTATTGCCTCTATAGATTTGCCTATCTTAGATATCATATATAGAAAAACAAAAAATCCAATAACAATAGCAAGATAAAACACAGAATTACCCCAGTTGAAAAGTTCACTGAAAATTTTAAAAACTAGAACAGATTTTAAATGAATCAAAAGGAAGAACATGATTAGGAGTTAAATTGTAACCTAACTACAAGCGCATTAGTCTACTTTCCAATAAACTGTGTCTAATAGCAGGGCTATTCACAGCCCCTTCTAGGTTTAATGTCAGTGAGAACCCTCCAAATGGACTTGGGGCTTTCATTGTCATTCATACCCTTCTGTAAACAGGTGACCGATGGCCATTCCCTTCTTGGTCTTGGATTTAATTATTAACAATCTTTGGATCACACAGGCTGGTGTGCTTCTTCCATATGGATTTGGAAGCTGTCACCTCATGCAGATAAGTAGCAATACATTTTGACCGACCCTCGTATGTCCTTAGAACTGCCCCACCCTACTAACAGTTACCTAATCAATCAAGTTCCAGGACACCCCTGCCACAGTCAGGCCATTAAGAAGTACAGAGATACCAGCAACATCCTGAGCATCAGTTCCCTGGAAGTGAGCGCACTTGTTCATAGCCTCTGTGAAACAGCCAGCTTCTACTGATCTTTACCCTTCAAGGAACAGTGTGCAAAAAGCAGTTCAAGGCCATCCGCAAAAAGAACACACACATAAAGGCCTGGGGAATTGCCTTCCTAATACTGAAGCTGGAGTGTAAGAATGTGCTGGGGAACAGTCATGTGAAATTGTCACATATCAAACCCATAAAGAAGGTAAGTTCCAAACTCAAACCCCAGTGAAAACATTCGATGAGCAGACAGAAGCCTCCCCTCCGAAGTCCTTGCTTCATTGCTACTGAAATCACTTCAAAGCTGCATCAAATAGATAAGTCAAAGGCAAAGAAACAAGAAAAATAAGAAAGAAATGGCTTTTCCCCTCCTTCCTCTGCAGAGAAAGAAAAGGGGGTGGGGGCGAACCAAGATGACCAGTCATCGCTGGGGCGCAGTTTCTCTCTGGCGGGTGGATAATTTGATAAGAGACCTGGACTCGGCGCAGCCTTACAATGGTCTATTTATCCAGCTCTCACGCCCCAGCAGCCAGGCTGGGAATCCCGGGGGTGGCAGCCATCCCCGGAAAACTGCGGCGCGGGGGACAGGAAAGCCAGCTGATAAACTGATCTGCAGACAACGTGTCTTCCTTCCTGGGATGCAGCCACAGAGGCAGTCAGCTGACCCAAGGGACCAGCCAAAGCACTTGCCCTGCTCAGGAGCGCAGGGTGGGGGGAGGCTGAACAGGAGAGGCTGGAGGGAGGACCAGAGACTCCAAGTCCCTACCTCGCTCATGGAGGTTCAGGAGTGGTTTCCAGGGGTCCTGTGGAGCCCCAAATCTCAGCGGGTGGGCTTCCGGGACTGGATTGGGTCTTGCCTGGGAATAGGTGGAGGAGTAGAACCCTACAGGTACAGTTCTCCCAGAGCACCTTCTGGGGAAGCCTCTCCTTAAGCTTTTGGTGAAGAGAAAGAGGAAATATAAACCTTCGTGGCACCCTATTAAGCACACACAGCTTTGAATGGCATGTCAGAAGCACAGAATTCTTTTTGCTCCTCCTGGCAGAATGGCCCATAAATAAACACAATAAAAACCAAGAGAGGAGGTCCTATGGTTATTCCCCAACTGCCCTGGGGACAAGAGAAGCACCAACTGATTCTCTCTCTCTCTCTCTCTCTCTCTCCCTCTCCAGCTTCCTTTCTTTCAAATGAAAACATTTTACAGTACAGTCATGCTGACTTTTTTTTTAAGGCAATTAGAATTGTCAAGAGGCCAAATCTTGGATTCTGAAATGAGGCAGATGCTTTAGCACTGTTTTTCTGAGGGTTGACCAAGCAGCTGGTCCCTGCTGCTCTAATGACATCGAATTTTCGATTTTTCACTCCCCAAAACAACTTGGTGTGGTGTTTGGAAAACCTTAGAAGAAGCTACCCAGGGAGGGAAAAGATTGGGAAGGTCAGTCCAGGAGAGAGCAGAAGCACAGGGCCAGGGAAGTTAGCTCAGGAAGCAAAGAACTCTGCGACGTCTGCCTAGGGGCCAGAGGGGGAGGCAGACTCCAGGCATTGGTAGGGTGCTCCGCTCCCAGCAAAGGTAGCCATCATCCGCTTTCCACACCACAGGCAATTCTCACAAGGAGATGCAAGAGGTCAAGGGTTTTATTGTCTGTAAGCTCCGCGGCTGCAGGCACTATCCTCCGTTCACTTCCCATTGTACCACAGGGCTAGCATGAGAGCAGGGAAAAGAGGCATGCTGTTTCCAGCTCCCAGTCTTCTCTTGCTTGGAGTCCCACCATTAACTTCACTGTCTAATTGAACTCTATACATTTCCTCTAATTTATCACCTGCAGGAAAAGTACTATGCATAGGAGTATGAAGGATTGCAGGCCCAAGGGCATGGGATCTCTTAGTTGCTTCATAAACGTGGCTCTCTTCTGAAGGACAGAGTGTCTTGATCTAGATGGGGCCCTTGGGTCATACAAGGTGCACTAAATCATCAATCCCCGCTAACATCACATGCCCCATCTAAAAGTAGCAATTCTAGCCAACCCACTGTCCTTCTTAGGTGCCGTCAAGCTGGCTCTGATGCACACTGACTCTGCCCAGTCTTACACACCTTCATAATCGTTATGTCTGAGACCACAGGTACCTGAACTGCCTCAATCCATCTTGTTGAAGGCCTTCTCAGATTTGCTCCTCCTCTACTTTACAAAGCATGCTGCCCTTTTCCAGGGACTCTCCTGACAGCATGTCCAAATTTCTTGAGACGAAGTCTCCCCATCCTTGTCTCTAAGACAAAGTCTGGCTGTACTACTTCCAAGATAGATTTGTTTGTTCTTCTGGCCGTCGATGGTACCATCAACATTCTTACCCAACACCATCATGCAAATGCATCAGTTCTTCAGTTTTCCATATTCAGTGTGCAACTTTTACCAACATATAGGACGATCAAAAGTGCATCTTGGGTCAAGCACACTTTCATCCTCAAAGCAACATCCTTGCATTTCAACAGTCTTAAAAAGATCTCGTGCATCTCCTTGACGCAAGGCAAGGCATAGTTTGATCTCTTGATCATTTAAAATGCTGCTTCATGGACATTGACTGTGGATCCAGTAAGACAAAATTCTTGACAACTTCAGCCTTTTCCCCATTCATCGTGATGCTATCTAGTATATTAGTCCAGTGGTGGAGGTTGGTCTTCTTTTACATTGAGTTGTAATCCATACTGAAGATGGCAATCCTCGATCTTCATCAGCAAGTGTTTTAATTTCTTCGAAATTTCAGCAAGCAAGATTGGGTCATCTGCAATCACAGTTTGCTAATCAGCCTTCCTTCACTCCTGATGCCATCCTCTTCATAAAATCCAGCTGCTCTGATGGACTCAGCAGACAGATTGAACAAGTATGATTTTCCTAATTTTAGACCATGCACCTTAGAGAGGACCTTGATGGCACGTGCCACTCTTAACAATCAGCTGCCAAACTCAACAAACATTTACGCCTCAGTTCTGCCAAACTGGGGCAAATGAGCTGAGTTCCACCATTGCTTTCACTTAACCTGCTGCACCACCAGGGTTCCTTGAGGAAGTATCTATTCGCTTCCATTGAGTTGATTCTGACTCATGGTGACTCCTTAGACAGTGTATAGCTACCCTACTAGGTTTCTGAGACTGTACCTCTCTATAAGACTGGAAAACCTCAGGCTGAGCCCCTGGTGGTGTAATGGTTGTGCGCAGGACTGCGGCTCACTGGCTTGGAGGTTCAAATCCAGCAGCAAGGCTGGCCTCCTACTCCTACCACCAGAGGGCAGTAATGCCCACCCCACCCCCCCAAAAAAAGACTGGAAATCCTCATCCTTTCCCTGTGAGGAAGGGTCCTTGGGTTGATAATGATAACTGTCCACTTTGCTTCTCATCATTGATACCAGTGGTGCAGGATACTGATGATGATAACATATCACAGCAAAGATGTTGCTGCTGTTGCTGCTGGAGGAAAGGAGTTTTAAAAAAGTCCCTCTATACCAAGCCAGTACACATGATCTGGAACAAGATTATGTTTCCTAAGATAGTCTAAAACTCGAACCACGTTAACCCCCTACTTATTCAGCTTTTCCCACATTCAGAGCTCATAAATAAAGGAACTAGAATCGTTTGCCCAATAACTGTGCCTACACTAGGTATTGAACCTCCACGTGTACCTAAAACATCCGTTTTAGTCAATTCCACTCACAGGAACCCTGGAGAAGAGAGTAGAATTGCCCCCCATAGGCTTCCAAGGCTTTACTCTCAACAACACTGGACGACTGCATTTTTATTCCTCAAGACAGTTGGTACAGACACTTACAAGGAGAAGAGGACTTAACCCTGAAGATAGCGGTGGGTATGTATCATCACAGATCCAGAATTAAAAGGGGACCCTGTCTGTTGATCTCTATGCCTAATAAATCATATTATCTTCGATTCTTAGTGACTGCCAGTCACTTTTCTATGCTACTTAGATATACTAATTTGTTCATTTTCACCACAGTCCTATGGGTAAGGTCCCATTTTATAGACGAAGACATGGAAGAACAGAGAGACGAAAATCTTGTCCAAAATTCCACAGCTATTAGTCAGTAGTGCCCCCCACCCCCACCCCTAGAAGAGCTTGCCTCGAGGGCACTGGTGTGAAGAATCCCAGGATGCCAGCATGTGTCTCCTTTGTTTCCTTGGGGGATCATGTCCTGCAGTATCTGCCTGTGCTGCCTCTGGCAGCAGAAATAAAAACAGACCCTAGGGCAGAGACGTCTTGGGTTCCCTTAACAATATTTTCATACTGTTTCCTACAGTCAGGATATAAATACAGCAAAACAATAGCTTGCCTTTGCTGTTGTTTGTGGGATGAGCCTGGGTGAAAGGGCACTGAGGTGGTCTATAAATAGCCTTGGCTCTGAAATGAAAACCTTTTTCTCGGCTGACAGGAAGTCCAAAAGAGATTCATTCTTTTCAGGGAGGGGGGAATGGATGAAGAAGACTAATTCATTAGTTCTCTGCTTTGTTTTACTAGCATGTTCACAGAAATATCGACCATTTGCTTGTCTGCGCCTCCCTCCTCATTTCCCAGAAAACCAGATGACTGTGCCATCAAAGTCATGAAGCACCCACCGCAGCCCGTGTGTGCAGAGCGATGGAGACCTAGGCAGAGACTAAACTAGAATCGAAATCAAAGCCTTCCAGTCTATGTTGACTCATGGTCACCTTGCTGTGAGTTTCTGAGACTGTCACTGGTGAGGAGAGTAGACAGCCCAGTCTCTCTCCTGCAGAGCTGCTGGTGCCTTTGAACCCTTGACCTTGTGGCTTTCCATGCAACATGGAGCCTGCTATGCCACCAGAAACTCCCAAGAGACCTCAGAGGTTGTGCAAGCCAAGGTGAAAGACAGGAAGAATAGAATAGCCAAGGTCAGAACTTGGATCTGACGGGCCACCAAATATTCCAGAGATGTTTTTTTGTGTGTTTGTGTAGCTGCTTTTTAAGAGAATCAAGACTCTGGGAATGTTGTCAGAGGACTGGAGGACGAGGGCATCGATCTCTTTCACTGGTGCCAATAGTATTTCTAGTACTGCCTCATGTCATTCCCAGAACAGCGGTCTGATGTCAGGTTTATTAATCACCCCTTGTAGATGAGGAAATTAAGGCCCAGGGGGGCACAGCCCCCCAAATATCAGGCTTGAATTTGAATGAGAGTTTGTTTGGTTCTCATACTGTGAGTCTTTCCACCAAGACACTTGACCTCTCCCAAACCAGGCCCAGGGATCTTATCTCTCAAAACCTTGCACTTCTGTAGTGGATCTTCTTCTTATTCTTCTTCCAAAAGGAATTTTTAAACTGTCATTGTTTCATTTTCTAATTTTGCTAGACGTATCCCAATAAGACCATTGATGACTTGCCTAAGAGCTTGGAAAATTCCTGTTGTAGGCCATGACTCTTCCTTTGACATCATTTGGGCCCTGAGGCTAAGAGTCACTGACTTAGTAGAAGAACTGCTCTGTCATTTGTGAGCTACCAGGTCTCAGAAAAGGCTTGTCCTTTTCCTATGCCTCAAGTTCCTCATGCCTGAAGTGGGGTAATGATATTACCTGCCTCAGTGAACTGTTATAGAAAGAAAGTAGTTAATACACATCAAGGACATGGAAGATGTCCTGGTACCACAGAAACACTCTTTAAGTGCTAATAAATTGGGTGTCTAGGGGAGCAATTTTCCTCGTCAGGAGTCGCTGTGTTGCTGTTAGTGGTTACCCTGTTGATTGAACTCTTGGCGACCCATGCATGCAGAGGATGGATTTTCAAGGCTGGGATGTTTTAGAAGCAGATTGCCAAATCTTTCTTCTGTGGTGTCTTTGGGCGAGTCCAAACCAGCAATCTTCTGGTAAGTGTTTAAGCATTTGCATTACCCAGGACTCCTGAGTAACAGGCAGCATTAATTAACAACCCCAAACCAGCTGTCACCATCACTGAGCCCCAAGAAGCACCTCAGAAAACAGGGCCTGGGGGTTTACTTCTGAAATATCAGACATTGACAATCTTATGGAGCACAATCTACCCCGACACACAGAGGTCACCATAAATCAGAGTCAAGTAGGCAGATATTGGTCTTAGTAATCTCTTTCTCACTCACTGGCCTCGAGTGAGGAGTGAGACGGCTCTTTAAGATGGGGTGGAACTGTCCCTGTGAGTTTCTGAGACTGTAACTGTTTATAGCAATATGAAGTGGCTCAAAGTGCCTGGTGGTTTCACCCCCACCCCACCCCCACCTGCTGCCAGCAGCGATTCATTACTAAGCACCAAGTAAGGAACTTTACACATACTAGTCCCAACCCTTACAGAAATCTAACTAGACAAATGTCCCTTTCTCCATCAAATGGATATAGATGAGAAAACTTGGGTTCCAAAAGGTCAAGTGACTTTACGTCAGTTCATAAAGCTGGCTGGGCAGAAGCCTGAATCCCTGGCCTTTAGGCCCGACTGCTTCCCCAGCACTGGGATGACAGTTTAAAACCAAAACCATCTGTAAACATAATGTCTCTTTTTATTTTCCTTCTTTTAATTTTATTTTTTTGGTGGTCGTGGTGGTAGGGATGTTGGTAGCAAAAAATAAACAGTTTGACTATGGTCAGATGTCCCCTAATGTGTTTCAGGCGATGAAAACAAAATTAAGGCAGGGAAACATTATCTTCTCCCAGGGCTGCTGACGTCCCAAAGTGGCCAGGCTGGGGTTCCCGCCACCACCATCCTCTTTGTAGGAGTGTATCCTTGCCTGACCTAACCTCAGGCCACAGCTACCAGAGCTAAATGAAGTGGGGTCCCTGCCCAAGTCAAGACATAGCACGCATTTGAGACCCACCCTTTGAGAACTGAGGTTCAAAATGATCTTTATCAGAGCAATGTTGGTTATGCAATGCTTTCACGTGAAGAACTGGCGAGGATGGTGATAGTGATGGCAGCTACCATTCCCTACCCAAACCCAAAGCCAACTCACTCCCATCGAATTGACGCCTACTGAAATGGGACAGGGTTGAAGCCCCTCTGAGAATTTCTGTGACTGTAACTCTTTACAGAAATAGAAAGTCCCATCTTTCTCCCATGAAGCAGCTGGTGGTCTTACAGCCCAACACATTGCCTGAGTTATGTTAGAGCCTGTGTTAAGAACCTTAAGCCTATTTTCCCAGTTCATCTTCACATGTGTGATGCAAGGAATGTCTTTAAACTTTATTTTTTTTTATAGAAGAAGAAACTAAGATCTAGAAGATCTAAATTTTAGATTTAGATTTTAGAAAATCTGACCCTAGCTCAGGGCCCCACAGTCAGACATAGAATCAGGATTCAAAGTTCTGCCTGACTCTGATTTGACCTGCCTGACAAGCTTATTGAGGGCATAACTGGTTCACGTCGAGGTGAGGCATAAAGGACTGGGTATGTGATGGGTCCTCACATGCTCTGAGGAGCCATGGCCTCTGAATGAAGTGCTGCTGATCATGGCCATAGATCAGCTCTGACTTGTGGCAGCCCTGTCTGTGCAGAGTGGAACTCCAGAGGGTTCTCCAGGCTGAGCCTTTTGGGAACAGAGTGCCAGGTCTAATCCTCTCACTGGCATGATGGAGGGACTACTTTCAGTGCCTGCCCCCCTTTACAGATGGGAAAAATAATTACAGGTCATGTGGTCTCAGCACGTTGTTGGAAAGGCCTGACCCATGTACCATCTATTTATCCAAGGTTATGCGTGAGAGGAAGTCTCTAAGACATGCCACGCATGAACCTTGCTGTGCCACCATGGAAAAGATGGACGGTTCCAGTCCTCCCTGAGGTTCCCTGGGAGAAAAGGCCCCAGCAATTTACTGCTTAAAATCCAGTCACTGAAAATCTCATGGAGCAGAATGTGACTAGGCCACACATGGGTCACCAAGAGTCAGAAGGGACTGGGGAACAACTGGTTAAGATGTGGGGGGTCTCTCACAGAAATCAAAAGGGATCAGGCAAACCAAAAGGAGAGCAGTTCTCAACTTCAGAAGTCACTGGAATGCTTCTCTGAATTCCGCAACTTTGCTTCAAGAAGCTCCTGAACTCTTCAGGATTAACACTTCAATGGTTAACAGCTGCTTTAAGCTGCACTTGAATGCTCTTCAGATGCTGAACAAAGTCGCACATATGCAGTAACAGTGCGTACACACCGCAGCATGTATATTATGAGCCCAACACAGGCTGCTCCATGCATGCATAGTCTATACTGGACCCAGATAGGGGTTAGTGTGAAAATAAAAAAATAAAATATAGCAGACTGAGTACTGTAAATAAATGTACTGTGTATCCAAGACCAGAGATATACTGGTACTTGTATTCAGCAATGCTTTGGTGGAGCAAGAGAGTGTGGCCAAGCACAGGTAAGACTGTAAAAGCAGGAGTCCTCAAACTTTTTAAACAGGGGGTCAGTTCACTGTCCCTCATACCATTAGAGGGCCGGAATATAGTTTAAAGAAATCATATATGAAAAAATGCACTGCGGACCCGGGATGAGTCGGCTGCTAAGCAGGACAGCAACAGCGGCAAAAATACCTGGTAGGCTGGAGAAATGTCCTTGGTGGGCCACATGTGGCCCTAGGGCTGTAGTTTGAGGACCCCTGCTGTACAGGCTAAGTCAGTGGTCACAGACCTGGAGAAGAGTGGGAGAAAAAGAACACGGCTGCATCCGACATTCATCTGTCAAGGATTCGGGGCACCCCCGGTACCAGCACACAGAAGTGGGCAGGTTCTTTCCCAGTACTGCACAGACAGCACAGAGGCTGCCAGTGAGCAGGAGAAAAGAAAAGCGGTAATACCAGCAGTCATCGGATCACCCACAGGGGCTGCAGGCACCCAGGGATGAGCAGGAGAGACCGGAGAACACCCACACTGCACCGGAGGCAGGTAAGTGAGGACCCTCACTGGAGGATAAGCTGAGGGAGGATAAGCTGAAAAACTTGGCTGATGCATGAGTATATACGGTAACTCCCTTCCTTCTTCGTACATCCTGGGTTCAGTGTTAAGGATACTAATTTATCCTGTCGTTCTGAGTTAGAAAGAAATAGTACCACCTGTATTAGAAATTAGACATTTAAATGTATATGTACAAGGACTTTTGCCCCCTATCTCCACACCACATTCCAGAATACTGTCTGGTTTTCATCATTTTCTTTGGTTTTTGTTGTTGTTGTTGTTGCTATTGTTTTGTTTGTTCATATTAGGGTTTATTCCAGCTGTATTTTGTCATTGGGGTGACCCCGATGAATTTTTGTTATATGTTTCTCTGCTTTTCACTATATGAAACCCAGGATTGATGAACTTATAGAGACAGCAAGTAAAATAAGGGTTTCTGGGGGATACAGTGATGTGGGGTGGGGTGGGGTGGGGTGGGGTGGGGGTGATGTGGAGCAAAAGGAAGCTTAAGTCAAGGAGTTCAAGAAGGAAGAGAATGTTTTGAAACTGATAGTGGTAGCAATTGTACATTACTGCTTGAGGTGACTGAACTATGGAATGATATGATATGAACCATGGAATGATGGCTACAAGTGTAAGTATCCATACACTTATTTATTCATGTGAAATGTATATAAGGGTAGGTGAAAAAATACTGCTAATAAATCATAGAAACAGTCATCAAACCACTTCAGAAGTCACTGTTTTGATTGTACATATTATTATTACATTATTATTATTATTATTATTATTATTATTATTATTAAAGGCACACCATCTTACCTAGGTTTTGTGTCAACTTGTTGGGTCAAGTTGGGCAGTGAAGGCCTAGTATTCCCTCTTGGTGTTACCTAAGACAATGTAATCAACTCCAAAATGGGATCTGATGTGAACAGCCAATCAGCTATAAGAAGACTACAGTGACCTGCAAATCCCCAGCTGTGGTTACAGCTCATTGAAAAAAGGAGTCCTTGGGGGTGTGGCCAGTTTCTATATAAGTAACACTGTGGAGAAGTTTGCATGCTTTTTTGCAGGACGTGGACTTTGCACCTAGTTTGTCAATCTCTGGCTCTTTAGATTTGAGCCTAAGAACCACCTGTAGTTTACCATCTGACCTGTCCTTCATCTGCCTTTTCACTCACAAGCCTGACCTGCTTGCTGACCTTGGATTCATCCACCACTGCTGCTTGTGATATTCCTGCAGAGGCTGGGTTCATCGGACTCTGAAGCTACACCAGTCAGAAGTTTCTAGCTTAACATCTGACTCACAGGCTTGAAACTGGATTATAAGTGTGAGCCACTTTGCTTATAAAAAAATGTCTACTTATTTATCCTCAATCTACATATCTAGATCTATGTATTGCTCATCGTATTTCTCAAGAGAATCCAGTCAACCAGACACCTCAATGAGACTAAGACATGCATATTACTAAGAGAACTGGTCTGCAGCCATTCAAAGGTCACAGAGACATGTGTAAACACATTTTGCCTGGAATAAACTAGTGCGTGCATGAACTGGAAACCCAGTCACAATACATTTGGACTTATCTTGTATATGGAGCATTTAGCTTTCTGATACTGTTCTAGGAACTGGGAAGAAAGAGTTAAAGGTAAGCCTGGTCAATCGTGCCCTTACAAATTTGCATTCATGGGGAAAAAGACAAAAGAAAAAGCGGCCTCTGTAAGTGGGCCCCAAATACAAGATCTGGAGAAACTCAATGAATGATATTTTTATGTGCACAGCTTTCAGGAAGAGTACCCACCACTGCTGTACGGTTCTTTTCAGGCATGAATCATAAACCAGACCAACAGGTAGAGCAGAGGGCTTGACACTTTAGCAGTTGTCTCTATAAAAGGAGACGACTGGTTGGTCAGAGGAGAAGCCAACCCTTTCCTCCACCCAGGTGTCCTCCCACGTGAAGGTCACCCTCCGAGGCTTCTCTCTTTTGTTTTGATTCCAGCTCCCTCCCTAGCTAGTGAAGAGAATGAAGCCTGCCATTTTGCAGTTTTGCCTTTCTGCTGTTTATTTTCCTAAGAAGTGGTTTGCAGACCAGCCGATGTGATAGTAATCTGTCTTTCTAAAAGATTCTAGCAGCCAACTGAGATATACTGAAAGGCAAATGTACACACAGAAAGTTGTTTTAGAGCCCTCGCTCCCTTTGAAGATGGTTCTCTGCTCAGGTTCCTGGTAGAGCAAAGCAGGGGCGGGGTGTCTGGTTTTGTAGGTTTCAGAAAGTCATTTAGAAATTTCTAGAAACTCCTTGGTGAAAACTGCTGATGCATGTGCTTGTCAAGAATGCCGTCTTGTGGAAGAGGTGCCAATGAGATGAACCAGAGGGAGCTGCCAGAGAACCTGAGAGAAAGAAACTTTCAGGGAGCATGGACCTGATTTGAAAGTCCCTGGTTCTAAATGGTAGACCATAGCCAAACTTGGGCTTTGGGGACAAGAGAACTCTGTGAACTTTATCCCTCCTCCCCCCCCCCAAAAAAAAATCAAAGCAAATACTCAGACCAATGAAATGTCACCTATTATTTTCTAAAATCAAATGAAGACCTGGCAGTTCCACTTCTAGACCTATAGCCAGAAGAGCTGAAAACAGACATTCAAAGAATAATTATGCATAACTTCATGGCAACATTTTTTGCAATAATAAAGAGTTGGAAATAATAGATGAATGCATAAATGAAACATGATTCATGCATAAAATATAATATTATTGAGTCTTTAAAAGGAATGAGGTATCCCTACATGAGACAGAGTCCTGTATAGGAACCTTAAAGATATCATGCTAAATGAAAGACATCAGACAAAATCGATCACATGAATCAATTGATATTGAATATGCAGAACAGGAAAATCCATAGTGACAGAATATTGGTGGGTTCCCAAGGATCAGAGAAGGGTAGACAGAGGAGTGATTGCTTTGTGAGTATGTTATCTATTGGAAGTAATGAAAACATTTTAAAACTGGATAGATTTCACAAATGATGAATGTACTAAAGTAATGATTATTTTTAAATAGTCAATTTTATATAAAATTATCTCAAATTCTAAAAAATCAGACAAAAGCTAACTCCATATTCCCTTCTCTGAGGTCAAGAAATGTATTCTTGGTCCTTAGAAAGCAGTTTTTGAATAAAGATAATGCAAGCTCATTTGGGAAAGGATCTTGTCGACTGTTCACTAGTTGTTTGGCGGCCATTACATTGCTCCTTGGTGATTTTTCTCAAGTTGGAGCAGCAATATCTCAGAGAAGTGGACTTCTCATCACACCCTAGTCCAAGTGAATGCACCATGATCGGTCCACGCTGAGTATAGCAATCCTTTTCTTCTACCCTAGTTTAGGATGGCATGTGACAGTGGATTCTGAGATCTTCTGGTAGGGTGGGAGTGGGTGGGGGGCTAAGGGTGGGGAATCTGTCAACTTCATTGAACAAGAAACCCTTGAGAAGAAGCTCTCTTTTGTCTACGAGTCATGCGATTGCATGAGGCTTAGATCTAGAGCAGAACCATCCTGTTCCCATGAGGAAGCCATGAACATCACTAAGACCGGGACTTCATTGTGGGGTTAAGGTTCTTGAACCTAAAACTTCTTGACGTGTGAGCTAACTAATGTGTGAGCCCTCTTGTTGAAACCGAGAGCCCTGGTTGCATAGTGGGCAAGCAGTTCTTGCTAACCGGAAGGTCCGCTGGTTGAACCCAGCAGGCACGCCAAGGGAGAAAGAGATGGCAGTCTGCTTTCCTAAAGCCGTGGAAATCCTGCGGGGTAATGCGCCTCTGTTCTATGGGGCCACTGTGAGTGGGAATCAATGAGAGAGCAATGGGTTATTGCTTGAACAGTCACATTCCTTCCAACCATAATGATCCCACATGGATGCCATAGTGTTTGCAGTATGCTTTTGTAGGCGTGGAGCACAGCACCTTTCTTCCAAGGCTCCTCTGGGTGGACTGGAACCTCCAGCCTTTGTTTAGCAGATAAGCATGCCATCCTTGGGCTCAGTATACTGACTACCCTTTTCATGGTTGTTTAATGCAGCAGCTGGAAGCATTCTATGTAATCAATCCCTAGAAATCCAGAACATAGTGTCTAAGCTCCACCCCACAGTCTTTTGTGTCAAAGTAGCTTCTTGATACCTCATTTCTGGCCAAAAAAGTGGTCAAGGATTAGGGGTGGGGAGCATGCTCGGCTGACAAATTGCTGCTCAGTGTCCTACATAGCCACCAATTTGTCAACTGTCCTTGGCTACTTCTAGGTGCCCCCCCTCCCCATGAAGCTACTGAGCAGCATCATTCTGCAATGGCCTTGCCTCCAATATTGGCTCTGGAAAATCATATTTAAGGGTGTCTGACGCTTCCTAAGGTTTTTAGACCATAGGCAACTGTGGCTTATAAGTGGATCCTCTGTTCCTCATTCACTAAGACGTGAGATCATGGGTCCCGAGGCAGCTGGCAGACCGACCTTTACAATGATACCTGGAAACTGGTTGCATAATTGCCACAGAACTCTCCCTTCAGCCCTCCAGTTCCTCCACTGGTCAGTTCTGCTCCATGTAGGATCTCACCATCCTGTTGATACCTTTTCAACCCTCCTCCTCTCCCTACATACCTGTCCTCCAAGGACTCTCTGAATGACCAAGGTCTTTAAAAAAAAATCTTTTACCTGAATAACATGCTATTTACTTTGGGGCAGGGAGGGGAACCCCAAACTAGCCAGAGGTGGGGTCAAAGAGATTAAAAAAAACAAACAAACAGGGACTCACAGCATGAAGATTTGCAGGGATGTCACATACCAATAAATAAAACATTCCCCTGAAGAGCACTCGCTCTCCTGAAGATCGCTGTCAGTATTGGGCCCTCCTGGGAGATTCTGTGGTGGAAACTCCTAGGATATGGGATCCACACAGCCTTCTGAACTTGGGGCCTGGCATTGACTTCATCAACACAAGTCTTCACCCTCTCTTCACTGTCCTTACTGTCTTTTTCTTTCTTTCTTTTTACCGATTTCAACTAGGTTGGCCAGACATGTTGCAGAACACTCAGCAGTTGTGGATTCCACGGGCACCCAGGCAGTGCAGTGCTTACTGGGTGGGCTGCTCACGGCAAGATCGGCTGTTTGAAACCCGCAGCTGCTCTGAGGGAGAAAGATGGGACATTCTCTTCCCATCCAGAGACGTCCCCTGGCAACCTCACAGGGCCAGGTCCACCCCGTCCTGTCCACTCGCTGTGAGTCAGTCTCCGTGAGTTCTGGAAGTGCGAGCGGATACCGGAGCTCAATCCCTATGGGGAAGATCTGACAGGGGATTCCAAACCACTTTTGAGAGCCTGAAAACCAGCCATACTGTGTTGTTGCCCAAGCAGGCTGGTATTCTCTAGAATCATCTCCCTCCCCACCCCCACCCCCCACCCCTGGCTTTGTCAACCCTGTGTTCTGTTTCACTTCTACCATCACCCTAGGGAATGCCCCTGGCACTCCTCTGTGCAAGTTCACAGGCTGCCTTTTCTGGCCGGAATCAAGTCCCCTGCCCACTGAAAAGCGCTCTGTAATTGGTGACAGAGCAGGGTCCGGATTAGAGGCCCCAGCTGGGCAAGTCCCCTCAAGTAAACAGAAGGGGGTCACATGATTTATCGGGTGATGAGTGTTTGCTGGAAGGCATGTGGTGCGGGGTTACTGTCCAGTCAGAGGGAGAGGAGGGGGGGAAGGGAGAAAAAGACAACACAAAACTCCTACTTATTTGTGTTTGAAAGGGAAACTTCCCTCCTGTGCTGCCTCCCCAGGCTAGGCTGGCGGGCCAGGGCCCTGGCAGAGAGAGAGAGACTGGTGTCTCACGTGGCTGACTGAGCTGGGGGAGGCTTCTGGCAACTCGCTGACCATCTGTGATCCTGTCCAAATGTTTCCTGAAAGTTTTCTCAGATATTCCTGTTTAACGGGGACTTTCCCTTCACCAGGGCCAGCTTTCTACTGATGACCCCAAAAAAACATTTACTTGGTCCTTCAGAATAAGCCTCCCACCTCCCAAAGGACCGCTTTTGACTTGGAGTTTGGGTTTGATTTTTTTTCCTGCAGAGGTGGTGGAGAGACCGAAGCCAACCATACTGCCATTGAGTCAACCATAGTGACCCCATAGGACAGAGTGGAACGACCCTCACTCCATGCCTCTTTTTTTTTTTTAACTGACTGTAAGTTTGTTTTTTTTTAATTTTTTTAAAATCATTTTATTGGGGGCTCAAACAACTCCCATCGCAATTCATACACCCATCCATTGTATGCAAAGCACATGTATACACTTGCTGCCATCATCCTTCTCAAAACATTCTTTCCACTTAAGCACCTCCTATCTCTCCTGCCTTCCCACTTGCCCCTCCCCCACAAGAATTTATAAATTACTATTATTTTGTCATATCCTACACTGTCCGATGTCTCCCCTCACCCACTTCCCTGTTGTCCATACCCCAGGTAGGAGGCCATATGTAGATCCTTGTAATTGGTTCCCCCTTTCTACTCCACCTTCCCTCCACCCTCCTGATACGGCCCTTCTCATCACTGGTCCTGAAGGGGCTGGCTGTAAGATTTTATGCAAGCCCACAGTCTTCTCTTCCTTCTGCAGAGTACCTGGTGGGTTCAAACTGCTGACCTTCTGGCTAGCAATCCAATAAGTAAATGGAGAGATAAGCTTAAAAAGTAAACAAAACAACAATAACAACAACAACAAAAAGTATGAAGACACAGCAAGCTGTTCAGGGTTCAGCTCCCTTCTAGAAGAAGGCTAGCAGGGGCTGATGAGGTGAGTCCCTAGTGAGCAGCAAGGGGGTCTGTAATATTCATGTTTATGACTTTATGCTTCCCCAAAGTTGTACAGCCTCAGAAGCCCCGTATGAGTCAGAATCAACTCAATGGGATGATTGTGGACTGCAGCCGTGGAAGCAACCTTATGCACAGTGTTCTCTGCCATTCCCAGGCCCAGCTGGGGTCTGATCATTATCATCACAGGGCTTTCCCGGGTAGGTTTTTGGAAGCAGGTGGTCAGGTCTTTCTTCCTGGTCTCTTAATCTGGAAGTTCTGTAGAAACCGGTTGCACACCATAGCAACACCCATGCCCGATGGCTGGCTAGGAGCTCTGCATGACGCATGTTGCTCAGCTGGCTGGAAGACTGAGACTGCCACCAGAAACTCGCCAACGTCTTGTGGAGCTGCCTTACACGTTATTAATTTTCTAGCATTTCAAAGGCTTCCTATCCACCCTCAGCAGCAAGGACAGCCACAGCGGATACATTTCGACCCAGGACTTAACATATATCTCCCATCTAACTGAGCAATGGCGGTTGCCTTATCACCAGTATAACTCGTGCAAATCGAAAAGGAAAAGAAATATAAATGGATTATATATACATATATGTATAAAATGCATGAAGAGATGTCAACCTGGAAGTTCAAAATTTCTCTAGCTTTCACCATACTGGTGGTAACTATACTACCAAATCTTTTTTTTTTTTTTTTAACTTTTGATTACAAATTGTGTGAAGTTTTACAAATCAAACTAGTTTTCCATCCAACAACTCACTCATGTCCTGGAGGGCAGTCTCCACCAGGTGACATCACTTCTCCCACTTCCTCCCTGTTTTACCTTTCCGTTCCTCCTTTACAAACCAACTCACTGGTGAGTCCAAAGACAGGCAGCCTCGCCCCTAACAAGAGAAAAGCTAGATGAGGACAGCAAGAGCTGTGCGGAGGTAGGAAGGAGGCTTCTGGGCTGCAGGCCTGCTCTGCTTTTGGAGCTGAGTATTTTTACAGCGTGCGTTTAATTTTTAAAAACCCACTATGTCATTCACGTGTAGTAGGTAGAATGTTAATATTCTATACCTAGATTGTACATGATTCACTATTACATTTCCATTATTTTCAGTAAAGCTTAGATCCGCTCACTATCCCCTTCATTTAAAAAGAACTGCCCTTTTTCCCCAAAGAGAGGAGGGGAAAAAAGCATATTTGGAGCTACACCATGCTGACAAAGCTCTACACATTGTATATTGTTGCTGTTAGCAGGCGTAGTGTCGGTTGTGACCACAGTCACCTCACGTGTCAATGAAATTGTACTTCATGGGGTTTTCAACGGCTGATTTTGTTTGAAAAGAGGAAATGCTGGCTTAGCCCTGGTGGCTTAGTGGTAGTTGGCGGGACTGCGGCCCACAGGGTTAACAGTTCAAATACAGCAGCAAGGCTGGGCTTGCTACTCCCACCAGGACAGTGATGCCACAAAAAAAAAAAAAAAGAAAGAAAAGAAAAGAGGAAATGTATTCAATATGCATGGTTATACAAAGCTATTTGGTATGAGTTACACATACTATGGCTAGAAAAGTAATATTAAGCGATTTACTCACTGTATCATGATTTCCAGGACTTTTAATCTTTAAAAATTTTCTGTGTGTGAATCAAGTGGTTTGTGAAGCCAGTCAATTTTCCATTCAGCAATCCATTATGGCACACTTTGTTCCATATGGCACACTTTGTTCCATAATAAACCAGTCTTTTGCTTGGCTATGAAGATGAGTCAATTTCCAGAACTGAAGGGTGAGTGAGGACCATAGTCTTTATCCAATTGGGAATCCTAGTCTTTTTTTTTTTTTTACGATTCTGAATTGTGTTTCACATTTCTCTCCCAGTCTACTCAGGACCTTCTAAAGTAATTTTTTTTAGAGCAGTTGGTAGTGATAGGTGGGCATATTAGTCTGAAGAGAATAGAGCCTGGCGTTACATGGTCCATCAATTCACTGGGCAAATTGTTTCTATGTTGTCAGGGTGAAGATGTCCCCAACATTTGAACAAGTCCTCGGGAGTGACTTTGTGTTTGTGGGAAATATTAAAGGCAGACAGATAGAAGTATCTGTCTACAGGGGTCCTTGTCCCAAGTCAGGGCTGAGACAACGTGTTTCCCAATGGGTATATGCAATGGGACTTCCAGATCTTTCATAAGGCATGCGTGGCATTCAGTTCACATGCTACAAATCCTATAGGTGATTTTATAAGCAGGTAACATAGCAAACCAGCAATGAGGTGAGTTATCATTTTGATCTAGTGCTAATTGACCTCAACAGCCCCCCCCCCAACCCTCCCAAGGAGATTGCTACATTTATGGTGGGTTGCCTATAGAACCTGATTGCTCTGATCTACAGACAAGCTCCAAGTACATTGACTAGCCAGACACACGAATCATTCATCTTACATGATAGCTCCTTATGACAGTTCCTTTATGAGAGTTATTGGAGGAACTGTGTCTAGTCATGAGAATGTATATTAAGGCTTATCTATATCTAATAACCATGAGTGTCTTTCCCCACCTGAGCCGGCTTTCCAAACTCCTAGTTATGAGCGTGGGTGATTTAACTACATTACATTCTCATCCAGGCCCTCAGTTTACCACACTACGTGTCTTAGATTATCTTCACCCTTCTATCCTCTGGAGGGAGGGAGGCAGGGAGAGAGAGAAAAAGGGAGAGGGAGAGAGAGAGACCAATACTTGCACTTTAAATGGCTGCCCACAAACTTTTAAGACCCAAGTTGATACTCACCAAGGTAGGTTGTAGAACATATTTTTGTGGGGTATAACAATGTTAATGATTGCCGAGGCAGTCTGCCCCTTCTGTGGACTGACTTTCAGTTAGCAGCTGAGAGTTTAACCACTTCATCACCAGCACGCCTATATAGTATGGAAAAGAGCGAAGGATGATGAATTTCTATGAAGAGCAAGCAGACCACTCCTGTTAAAAATATAAATGTACATATCCCTTGCTGTGATGATTCAGTTTCTAAAATGTATCCAATTTACACATGCACAAAATGATGTGAATACAATGTCATTCACTGTAGAAGTTATGAAATAACAAAACATTAGAAACATCCTCAGGGTCCATTTTAGGAGACAGGTTTAACAAATCATTGTATATTGAGAAAATAGAATATTATGATGGACTTGTAAAAAGTTTGTGAAAAATGAAATTAAAACATCTTGGGATTTTCCCATAAACTTTTTGAAGCCCCATTCATGAAATGGTAAAGTGGAAAAAAGGAATTGGGAATTCTCGAAGTACTATCATAGAATGGTCTTCAAGGTAGAGAAAAGGAATGTATGTATACTATGAAGTATTCCAAAGTTGGAAGATTTAGAGGAAGCCTTGTATGATATATTCCAGACATGGAAGAGATCAATTGCTAGAAAAGGCTCTCATCCTTGGTAAAGCACAGGATCAGTAAAGCTCAGAGAGAGCGACTGATACAGAGGCTGCAAGAGTGGACTCAATGATTGTGTGGATCATGCAGGACTGGGCAGTGTTTCCTTCTGTACCCAGGGTTGCTATCGGGTGGAACTTGACAACAATAATGATCTCTGGAAGAAGACACACACACACACACACACACAAACACAAAAACCTGGTAAGACAGTTTTGACCTGGGAGAACTAAAGAGTTGAGAGACAGGATTGAAGATGTTTTCTGTACTCCTTTTTACCTTTTGGATTTTGAATCAAATGAAGGTATGTTGTTGTTTATAGTAGCCATCCCAATGCAAGGACCCTGTGGAAAACATAAGGAAATGTTGCCCAGTTCTGCACTGCCTTCATATTCATTGGTCTACTCCAGTCCATTGTTGTGGGTACTATTCATTTTAGTTGACTTCTGACACTCATCTTCTAACATTATATCAGAAAATATCCTGCTGTGATCTTGAGGGCTTTCCTTGGCTAATTTTCAGAATTATATCATCAGCACTTTCCAGTTTGTCTTCATCTCAAAACCCTACTGAACCACTACAGTCACTACAGGTGACTTTGCTCATATTTGAGACACTAGTGGCATATCTTCTAGGGTCACAGCATCATGCAAGCCACCACAGTATGACAACCTGACAGAGAGATGGCTGAATCAAGGTATGATCTTATCAAAAATAAGCAACATTAAACATTTTAAAGCCTATATAGTTTAAGCTTATATATAGTGTGCTGATATTTAATTTTTGCTTAAACTTATTTTCTTAAAAAATAATTTCATTGACATATAATTCCTATATCATGTACTTAAATATCATGAGGAATTTTCTATTCATCACCAAAATCAGTTCCAGTCCACTCTTTTCCTTTCTGAACCCACTGCTACCAGTAACTCATTTCCCTCCAGTTTGCAGAAGGCTATGGATAGCAGTGGTAGTCCAAGATACAATTTCAGGAGCTCCACATTAAGCCTCTGGTGAGTCCTCTCTGATATCAGATATAGATCATTGAAAAGTCAATTATGGCAAGTGCAGCTAAGTGAAAATGTAACGTTATCATTTGATCTCCCTTATGACCTATTTTAAAGGTGTTTCAATCTTGACTATTTCTGGTTTGTTTTCAATTAAGGATTTTCTTTGTTTTATCTTTTAAAAAAAATGGTATGTGTATTCTTGCTCTTTGTTTTTTTTCTTGTACTATTTTCTGTATACAAAGTTTAAGAAGGCTAATAAATGTATATAAACAATACCTGGATTAATAATTACATAAGGGTATGGCAGGGCAGGTTGGGAGTAAATAAGGAATTAATGACATTGTGTAGAGATAGAAGAAAAAGTTCTAAAGTTGATTGTGTAGCCTTCAACATGGATTACAGTTCAATGTAAGGAAGACCCTAGTCCTCACAACTGGAACAATAGGTAACATTGTGATCAATGGAGAAAAGGTCAAAGTTGTCTCACTTGGATCCACAACCAATGCTCATGGAAGCAGCAGTCAAGCAAACACACATGGCATTAGATAAATCTGCCTCACTTCTTTACAGTCTAGAAAAGCAACAATGTTACTTTGCAAGCCCAGACCATCGTATTCTCCAGTGCATCAAATGTGTGTGAAATTTGGACATTGAATAAGGAAGACAATAGAAGAATCAAGTCATTTGAATTGTGGGGCAGAAGAAAAATACTGAGAGTATCATGAACTTCTAAAAGCACAAACAGATCTTTCTCAGAAGAAATATGGCAATAATGTACCTTAGAAGCAAGGATGGCAGCACTTCATCTGACATACTTTGGACATATTGTCAGGAGAGACCAGTCCCTGGGGAAG
Source organism: Nesogale talazaci (assembly GCA_004026705.1). Lineage (NCBI taxonomy): Eukaryota > Metazoa > Chordata > Mammalia > Afrosoricida > Tenrecidae > Nesogale > Nesogale talazaci. The sequence goes on along the minus strand of PVJH01002502.1, from coordinate 59,446 downwards.
GGCATCATGCTGGCAAAGATGGGGCCAGTGAAAAGAGGAAGGCCCTCAACATGGTGAATTCACACGGTGGTTGCATCCATGGGTTTCGGCATGAGAACACTTGTGAGGGTGGCACAGGGATGTGTAGTGTTTCATTCTATTGTGCATAGGGTCGCTATGGGTTCAAGCCAACTCAGTGTTCAAATACCAACCACAAGAATGGTATTTTCAATATTCTTCTCCAACATCATCATGCAAATACATTGAGTCTTCTTTGGTCCTCTTTTTTTCTTTCTTTTTTGTTGGGGGTGGGGGGGTGGGAACATCACTGCCCTCTGGTGGTGGGAGTAGCAGGCCCAGCCTTGCTCCTGGAGAGCTGCTACTAGATTTAAACCTCCAACCCAGTGGGTCGCAGTCCTGCGCACAACCACTACGCCGTCGGGGCTCAGTCCTGGTCCTCTTTTTTTCAATGCCCCCTTTTACATGCATGGGAGGTAATGGAGTGTACAACAGCTTGAGTCAGGTGCACTTAAGCTCTCAAAGTAACCGCTCTGCTTTTCAAAACTCTAAAAATGTCTTGTGCAGCAAATTTACCTAATGCAATTTGTCTTTTGATCTCTTGACGTCTGTCTCTGTGAACATTGACTGTGGATCAAGTATGACAAAATCCTTGCCAACTTCAAACTTTCCTCCATTTATCATGATGTAACCTAGTGGTCCAGTTGTGAGGATTTGGGCTGTCTTTACATTGAGTACATCCATACTGAAGACTACAATCCTTCGTCTTCATCAGTAAGTGTTCAAGTCCTCCCCCCTTCCAACAAGTAAGGTTGTGTCATCTGCATATCGAAGTTTGTAATTAAGCCTCCCCTCCATCCTGATGTCACATTCTTCTTCATATAATCCAGCTTCCCTGATGATTCGCTCAGCATGCAGAATGAAGAAGTATAATGAGAGGACCCAATCCTGACACTTACCTTTCCTGATTTTAAACCATCCTGCATTCCCTTGTTCTGCTTGCACAACTACCTCTTGAGCCATGTAACAGTTCTTCAGATGCACAAACAAGTGTTCTGGAATTCCAGTTCTTCTTAAGATTATTATCCCATTCTTCAGTTTTTGTCATCCAAACAGGCAAAGGTCTTTGTAGACAATGAAACACATGTAAGCATCTTTGTGGTATTCCCTGCTTTCAGCTAAAATCCATCTGAAAGCAACAGTCATAGCTCTTGTCCCACAGTTTTTTTGAAAGCCCCTTATTTGGGAGGAAGATGACACCTCTACCCTTCTAGGATCCTGCTACTGCTGAAGGCCACACTGCAGACTTGCTTCCTCTCCTGGCTCCTCTATCAAATGGTACCACCTCTCACAGGGGTTACAGCTGTGGTTCGCAAAGTAATAGTACAGCACCAATCAAGGTTATAGAGGGCTCTTTGCTGGATTTCTTTTGGTACCATCTCCATGACTGTTGCAGAAGAAATAAATCAACCGTTTGGAATTTTCTATCCCTTCTGCTAGGAGTCTGTCATATAAAAGACAACACCTAAATATGCCTCCACTCTTTGGTGGCTGGAAGAACTACCTCATAATGTCTCCAGGTCCATCTCTTAACTCTCAGAGAGATGACAAACTCTATTTGAATAAGACACTCTTCAAAAAGAATCACTGTATTTGAATGATGTTGATGCTGGAGAAAATAACATGCGCTGCTAGAAGAATGAGCAAACCAGCCTTAGAAACATAATCGGAATGCTGCCCAGAAGCATGCAAGGTGACACTTCATCTTCCATACTTTGGCTATGCTATCAGGAGAGTTCAGTTCCTTGAGGAAGACATCATGCTGAGTAATGTCAAGGGAAATTGAAAAAGAGGAAGATCCCTATCTGTGGTGTCCCCAAGAGTCAGAACTGATTCATTGGCCAAGGATTAAACACAGCCTCAGGATAGAAGATTAGAGCAGACCCAGACACAAGTTTCCCAGCTTCCACTCAGTGAGTTCTCTTATCATCATGCCAGGGTGTTTCTTATGCCTTTAGTGTGGTTAGATCCCTTGCTAAAACTAACCTCTCTAGGCTAAAGACCTCTAGCCTCCAGAGACTTTTCTTTACTTTTCTGTTCATTATCATTTACCAAGTAGCCATGCTCTATTGCTGTCTCACTAGCTGTTGGTCTACTATGACCACAGTATCATTTTCTGTGGTTTTCATTTGCTTCCTGAATAGGCTCTTGTTTTCTTATTTCTGCGTGGTCTGTTTATTCTCCTTCCTGTTGTGCTATCTCGTGCATCTCACTAATGAGCTCCATCCTGTTTGTGACAGACCAGTATCTAATTCGACAAGGTAAAATTGATTGGTGAATTAAACACATGTGAAGCATTTCTAAATGCAAGCCCACTACAGGGGAAGATTTGAATGCTGGCCATTTCCTTGCAGATAATAACATGGAAGTCAACTGTAATAGCCAGATGAATTCTGAATGGAGAGCTCTGTTTGAACATTCTGCTCCATAAATAGAAACAAAGTGCAGACATCCTGCCTCGGGACTTGACTTCTTTTGTCATTTGAGGCTGTCAGATGTGTGTTTGTTTCTGTCTCTATTTTGATTTTCTTTTGCAAGTGGGATGACAGTGACTGCTGAGAGCTCCCAAGTCAGAAAGAGGGCTGGGGTGATCTCACCTCCCTCACTTTAAAAAAATCATTTTCTTTGGGGTCCATATCTCCCTTCTCAGAATCCATAGATACATATGTTGTGCCAAGCATCTTCACATGCCTGCTGCCATCATCATTCTCAAACCATTTGCTTTCCACCTGAGCCCTTGACATCAGTGTTTCATCTTTTTCCCTCCATCCCGGTCCCCCTCCCCCACCAACCCTTGATATTTCATAAACTATTATTATGTTGTCCTATCTTACACTGCCGATGTCTCCTCTCTCCCACTCTTCTGCTGTATGGCCTCCAGAGAGGAGGGTATGTGTAGATCCTTGTAATCTGCTCCCACTCTTTATCCCTCCTTCATTCCACCCTTCCAGTATCTCCACTCTCACTACTAGTCCTGAGGGGGTTCATCTTTCCTGGGTTCCTTGTATTACCAGTTCCCATCTTTACCAGTGTACCTCTTCCAGTCTAGATGGATTTATAAGGTAGAATCGGGATCATGATAGTTGGGTAGAGGAAGCCTTTAAGAACTAGAGGAAAGTTGTATGTCTCATCGTTACTTCACTGCACCCTGACTGGCCCTTCTCCTCCCTGTGACCCTCTGCACAAATGGGCCTTGGGCCCCCACTCTGCACTCCCCCTCATTCCTAGTGCCCACTGACCCTTGACAGTACATTGCCTCAGCAGCCTTTCACTTAAATCAGCCACACAATCATGGATTTGATTTCTTGTCTCTAAAGTGAGATGCTCTCATCAGCCCAATGGACATCCCTTGCTAACCAAAGAAGGAGTTTCAGTGATTCAAGAAGCTGAAATTGCATTTTTTAAGAGTTTTTTCTCACTGTTCCATAAAAACAACTGAAACAAATGCAATTATTGCCATAGGATTCATTCCAGCTCTTCAAGCTCACAATGCCTCCATGGGCTACAGATAAGAACTGTTCCATGGGGTTTTCTTGGCTTTAATATTTTTTTAAAAAAATCATTTCATTGGAGGCATGCATGTACAGCTCTTATCACAATCCATACATACATCCATTGTGTCATGCACATTTGTACATTTATTGCCATCACCATTCGCAAAATACTTACATTCTACTAGAGCCCTTGGTATCAGCTCATTTCCCCCTCCCTCCCTACACCCATCTCTCACAAACCCTTGATAATTTATAAATTATTTTTTTTATGTCTTACACTGTCCAATGTTTCCCTTCACCCACTTTTCTGTTGTGGGCCCCCCAGGGAGGAGGTTATAAGTAGATTCTGTGATCGGTTCCCTCTTTCTACGCCACCTTCCCTCCACCCTTATGGCATTGCCACCCTCACCACTGATCTGGAGAGGGTCATCAGGCTGGATTCACTATGTTTCTAGTTCTTATCTGTACTAATATACAGCCTCTGGTCCAGCCAGATGTGTAAGGTAGAATTGGGATCATGATAGTGGGGGAGGAAGGAAGCATTAAAGCACTAGAGGAAAGTTGATGATGTAGGAGCCCTGGCGGGACTTGATCAAGGGCAAAGTAGCCAAGAGGAATTACTGAAACCCAAATGAAGCCTAAGCGTAAAAGTGGGACAAAAGGAAAGTAAAAGGCTGTGATCTTTACAGAGGTCAGTTTCCAGGAGTTTCTTCTGAAGAGCAGGTGAGGGATGGGTTCAAACTGCTAATAGAAAGGTTAGCAGCTGGTTAAAAACCACCTGTGTCATCCAAGGACCCCAAAGGCAGAAAGGCAAAGCTTTAGAAATTGCTACTTAGACATGGCACTACTGACCCAGGATCAATCCAACCACAGATAGATGCAGAGATTGCTATCAGTCATGCTCAGTTAAATGATGCTGTGGTAACAAGCATCTCCCCAAATTGAAATGCTTCAAAACAACCACGGCTTCTTTCCCCCCTCTGCAGATCATCCAAGGTTAGCTGGGGCATTTGTCCCTGTGCAGTTGTCATACTTACTCCTGGCCATGGCTGATTGAGAGAGAAATAGAGAGAGAAAACCATCAGCTTCCCCGCTGGTCTTTATGAAACAGAACACTGCTCTTCATTCTTCAGTCCAGAAGTGACACACAGAACTTCTGCTGACATTCCTTTGGCCAATGCCTGAGTTCATCAGGGTGAAGAAACATCACTCTCCAGAAAAGAGGAAGACTATTTTGAGAACTATCTACAGCAGGGTCCATGACCTCCTAAAATTCAATGTAACATTTTAGGCAAATATGCTTATTTTGGGGGAGTAGTGCTGCAGCTCTCAGACTCCCTGGCCACTTTCCTTCACCAAGTTAACAATCTTATCCCGAGTTTGCAGATGAAAGGCTGGAGTCTCTACATCCTAAGTACTCTGCAATCAGTTCTCATGTAATTCTGATATTTAAACAACTTGCCAAAACAAGAACTAATTGGGAACAGAACCAGCCCCCAGGACTGCATGAGGCAGAAGCCATGCTTCCAAGCACAGCAAAATCCGGCCTCTGCGTAACCAGCTTTCTGCATGCAGATTTTATTTAGAAAGGCAGAAAAAGAGGTCATGGGAAGGGTCTTCATTTCCTGTAGGTTTCAAATCCCAAATGGAGGTTGGAAACTGGTAGAGGATCCTCCTTGGAAACTTTTGGGAAAATAACTTGTCTGAAGGTGTTTCAATGCCAAGAAAAACGTGACCCCTTGTGCCTGTCTTCCACTGTTAGCCTCTCCCTGCAGGCCTCTTTCCTCTGGTCAGGTAACCTGGGTTTCCATAGCATTCTTCCAGCTTCCTCATATCCTCAACTGAGTTTCCTGTGGGGGCCAAAAAAGAAAAAAAAAAGACATTATCCTGGAAGAACTGGTTTTTCCATCCTGGTTTTCATAATTTCATTTCCTTTTCGGAAGACCATGTGTTTTCCTTAATTCATTTCAACTCCCCATCCTGTCACCTCCCTATTCTTTACCCCTGCCTCCATCTCAGGCTGGAATATCATTTAGTTTCTCAAATAGCTAAGTAATGCTGTATTTGACCCTCTAAAACAAGAACCAAGGAAGTTCCTCACTGACCCTTCAGGCATAAGGATCCTCCATTTTCCCCACCAATACTTAGAACAGGGGTCCTCAAACTTTTTTAACAGGGGGCCAGTTCACTGTCTCTCAGAAAGTTGGAAGGCTGGACTAGTTTAAAAAAAAAATCAACAAATTCACTGTGGAGCCCAGGATGAGTTGGCTGCTAAGCAGGACAGCAGCAGCGGGAAAAACACCAGGCAGGCTGGAGAAATGTCCTCGGCGGGCCGCATGTGGCCTGCGGACTGTAGTTTGAGGACCCCTGACTTAGATGGTCTGCATCCCCAATTCTCTTTCTCTAACTTCAATGAGTCATTCTCTCAGCATGTCTCCCATTTATCACGCTCCCCACCCCCCATTTCCTGTGATGGGTTTGTGTGCAGACACGATGACAGACTAAGCAAACCAGGAGCTCAATGAAAACGAGAGGTTACTGAACATGAGCACTGTTGTTCCCTATTGCAGTTCAATTGGCACTAACTCTTAATAAGCCCTGGAAAATGGACCCAAACATGGCCTGGTCTTGAATAATTACAATGCTCCAATGTGGTCTGTCGGTTGATTTGTTAGAAGAAGATGGTCATACCTTTTTTCTTAGTTCTTCTTTGTCGACTCGATGGAAAGTGTTTCAGCATCATAACAACATGAAAGCCTCCACTGACAGCTGGGTAGGTAACATTAGCTAGAAATTAACCTGCGGCAAGAATTCTATCACTGAACTACTACTGTTCCCAAAGAGATTGTGAATTAAAAAGGGGTGATGGCAAATGACTTAAAATCTACAGACTCCAGCCTTTTGTTTAAGCATATATCATCCAGGGAAGATCCTGATTTTTGTGGGCCCTAAGGAATTTCAAACAAGAAGAATAAGAATTCCTGCCAGTGCTATTGGGTAAGTATTGAACTGCTAGCCACAGTCACCAGTTCAAATCTTCTAGCCAGGTTTCAGAAGAAGAATGAAGTTATTCCAATCAAGATTTCATTTTCAAAAGGGATTTCATTTCACTTGGGCTCACAATAAACACTCATGAAAAAGGCAGTCCAGAAGTCATAAGATTTGGACACATTTGCTACACAAAATGTCTTGACAGTGTTAAAGAATAAAGATGTCTGTGTCTCAACTCAAGTACTCCCTCAACACAAGAACACTGTGTTCTAATAATTCAGCATGCTATGATGCTCACCTTCCCGACATAATTGCTGAAACGGGTGCATAAGCAAATGTTGTGAAGAAAGCTGAGAGTGTCTGGCTATGAAAAGATATAGCATCTGGGTCTTATAGGCTTAAAGATAAACAGGTGGCCATCAACCTCAGAAGCAACAAAGCTCACATGGCAAAAGCACATCAGCCTGTGTGATCATCAGGTGTCGATAGGATCAGGTTTTGGGCATCTAAGATCCAGAACAAAATTATACCCAATGTGAATAGGGAAGTGGGGGTGGGGATGGAGTGGAGACCCAAAACCTATCTGTAGACATTGGACATTCCTTCACAGAAGGGTCACGTGGAAGAGATGAGCATTCTAGCACCAATTAAACATGCAACTTTCCTCTAGTTCTTTAATGTTTCCTTTCCCCCACTATCATGACCTCGATTCTACCTTACAAACTGTATTAGACCAGAACATTCACACTGCAACTGCAAAGAGCTTGAAACACAGGGAACCCAGAATAGATAAATCTCTCAGGGCCAACAGAATAGAGATATCAATATCAGGAGGATAAAGGGAAGGTGTGAGGGAAAAGGGGTGTCAATCACAGGGATCAACATGCTTCTTCCTCCCATGCGGAGAAACAGCAGAAAAGAGGGTGAAGGGCAGCAGAAGATCATGTGATATATGAAAATAATAATCAATAACTTATTAAGGGTTCAAGAGGGAGGAAGGGTGGGAGAGGGTGGGGAAAATGAGAAGTTGATATCAAGGGCTCAAATAGAAAGAAAATGCTTTGAAAATGATGATGGAAACATGTGCAAATGTGCTTGACACAATGGATGACTGTATGGATTGTGATCAGAGATGTAAGAGCCCCCAATAAACATATTTAATGATAATAATAAAAAGAATAAGATATCACTTTTAGGACTAAACCTCACCTGACTCAAGAAATGGTATTTTTGACCATCTTATGTGCACACGAAAGCTAGACACTAAACTGGGGAGACTCCAGAAGAACTGATTTATTTGAATTATGGTGATGGCAAATAATATTGAAAATATTATAGATTGCCAGAATGAAAAACCATTGCTTAGAAGAATGTAATCCTGGTTCACTAGAGAAGCCACATGTGTGTGTGCATGTGTTCATGAAAATGGCTTAGACAGATGCAGAAGCCGGCAAGCGTAAGTGCAGGCAGCTTCCACATTTGTGTGGAAGAAGCAGCATCCTCTTACAGAGTGCTTGCAGGGAAGAGATGAGCCAGTCAAGGTACAGTGTAGTAACCATGAAATATGCAACTTTCCTCTAGTTCTCAAATGCTTCCTCCTACCCATTATCATGATCCCAGACCAATCCAGCTAGATCAGGGGATGTACACTGGAGTCAGAAACATGGAGAATTTAAGATAGTCCCTCAGGACTAATGGTGGGAGTGGTGATACTGGGAGGGTGGAAGGAGGGTGGAATAGAAAGGGGGAATGAATTGCAAGGATCTACATATAACCTCCTCTCTGGGTCACGGAAAACAGGGATGTAAGTGAAGGGGCACATTGGACAGTGTATGATATGAAAAAGTAATAATTACAGTTTGTAAATTATTAAGGGTTCATGGGAGAGGAGGGAGAGGGAGGGGGAAATATGGGGAGTTGGTACTAGGGGCCTAAGTGGAGGGAGGATGTTTTGAGAGTGATGATGGCAACAAGTGTGCAAATGTGGCCTGCATACAATTGATGTATGTATGGATCGTGATGGGAGTTATATGAGCCCCCAATAAAATGATTTATTAAAAAAAAAAGGAGAGTGAAAGAGGAGTTTATACCAAGGGCTCAAGTGGAAAATATTTGGAAATGAATATGGAAACATGTACAAACATATTTAATACAAATGATGCATTGAATGTTATGAGAGCTGTAAGAGCCCCCAATAAAATCATTGGAAAACAAAACAAAACAAAAATATGTTAGGCCAAAGACTTCTAATCTGTGGGGGTTGATGGAACCAGGATTCTCAGGATGACCACAAACTGAAGACTGCAAAAGCAGATAACCAGGTAATATCTAATATACATAAATTCTAAGAAAGCATCATTTTTCTCCCTCTGCACCTCCCTTCCCGGCAAATCAGTTTGTTGCTAAGGCTTAATACCCTAAACCTCTAAGTATTTACATTTTGAGAAGAGGTAACCCAATTACAAAAATTACCTTACATTTAGGTATAACCAATACTACAAGGAGACGTGTGTGTGTGTGTGTGTTTGAGACTTTTTTTTTTTAATATTTGAGTGTTTGGTGGAAGTTTATCAACAAATTAGATTCCCATGTTGCCATTTTTAGGCATATTGTTCAGTGACTTTAATTGCATCAGCATTCTATTTCCATTCTGGCTACACTGCTTCTATCATACTTCCTTCTCTGTACCTCACTTCCCCCTTCCCACCATCTATCTCTGCTTTAGGGTCAATGTTGACCCTTTGCCTTTATGTTTGTTTACAGACATGGCATCTTTCCCAGTCTTCCTCCATGGCACCAGGGGGCACGAGGGTTTGGAAGACAAGCATTCAAAAAATTGCAAACTGTAAAGCCTTCACCAGGCACTGGGTGAGTTAGGAGGATGGAGCCCCACAGCAATCAGGGCGGGAAACCTAAAAAGAATTGGTCATTCTTGCTTAGTTGTACTTTGAGTACTTTCAAATCTGAGGGACTCTTCTTCTGGCATGATAATAGTGCTCTACATTCTCTTCTGGCATGATAATAGTGTTCTACTATTCTTAAGGTTTTCTGTGACTGCTTTTTCAGAAGTGACTGTCTCTTCCTTCTTGCTCATCTGTTTATCTGGAAGCTCCACTCATATCTGTGCAGCCATGGTAAATCTGGTAGGATTTGAAATACCAGTGGTATAGCTTCTAGAACCACAGTAACACACAAGCCACTGCAGCGCAACAAACGCACAGATAAGGGGTGGGGAGCCATTTATGCATGAGATGAAATAATAAAATTGTACTAATCACTAACATGCCTTGAGGGCCAACCAAGTGCCAGGCACTCTCACTATTGCTTAGCTGTATAAATTTATTTCATACTGATAATTGCCCTATGAAGCAGACACTAGCAACATTCACATTGTCCCATGAGGAGCAGGGACTTAAAGAGCAGGGATTTGAACCAAGGTCATCTGAATGCAGAGCTGTGACCGTCAATACCCTGCTGTCCTCTTTGCCCTTTGTGAGCAACATGTCGCCCACATAACTCCATGGCCAGTAGCCGCTGTTTGCTTTGTTAGGTGCCAGAGAGGGTGCTGACTCAGCGTCCACGACATGACATGTCCATGACATGTCGCCTGCTCCTCTGCCATCTTCATGTTGTTGTTATGCTTAAGCTCACTCTTGCAGCTCCTGTGTCCATTCATCTCACCAGGGCGTCTCTCTCTCTTTCTCTGACCCTTCATTTTTCCAACCAGGATGCCCTTCTCAGTGCTTGTTCCCTCCTGTTGATGTACCCAAAGCAAGGAGCTTTTGCTCATGGGGAGAATTACAAAGAATCAAGATGAATTAGCATAAGAAATAACTTCTAAAAAAAATCAATTGAGTCTTTTTTTATGGTATTGATAGCCCCTTGCAACACAGAGAACTCGAACCTTACAGATGTCCAAGGAAAGCTGTAGAACTCTCTATCAGAACTGAGGTTCCATGAAATCTTGTATTGCTGAATGAAGGCAACGTTGGACTTTAATACCTCTACTTTGGATCTGACTCTAAAATTCACAAATCTGACTCAAGACAGAAATGGAAAGAACACACAAATGACATCCTTTCTGATTCTCTTTCTCTCTCTGTCTCTCACTCTCCATCTCACTCAACCTCCAACATTGTCAAGCAGAAAGAATGCCTAGGATTTGAATGACTCACACTGCATTTTAAAAACAGACACTCATTACATGGGATATAAACCCTACACATCCCACCCCCATCCCCTCTTTAAAAAAAATACAAATGGTGATTTGGAAAAGACTAGCTTGAGTTTTAAACTCAAGCTTTCTTCTTTCATGGGTTTTCACAGGATAAATCCGCTCCTTAATGTCGTATTTCTGGGAAAATGGAGAAAAGTTATAACAGCAGTCAAGGGTAGGAAAGTTTATTAGTTATTGATGAAGTTGACTCTGTCTTCAAACATTAACTCTCCCTTTGTCTCTCCCCAAGAATGGTATGCTTTGCAAGCCAAGCATCCTTCCCTGGAATGTGACCTTGGCCATTCCTAGCAGCAGAAAAGAAAAATGCCATCCCTATGAGGTTACCACTTACTGATGGGAAAGAGACTTAATGGTGCATGCCAAATCATTTGAGATGAAAACTCACACATGTCAACTGCTAAGGACTCTTCCAATTCTGTGTGTGTCATCGCCCCAAGATTTGTACCTGAAGGCTTGTCTGTCCTTTGGAAGATCTGTGGTGTTCAACTCTGGGCCGGTTGTGTATGACTGGGTCACTTTGACATACCCTCTGAGAGGGTTCAGTTTAGAGCCCCAAACTGACCCTTTCCTTGGCCTCATTCCAACCCAGGCTGTGGGCTTGCTTCCTGAAGAAGGAATTTGAAGAATGAAACTCACAGAGGAGTCTCTTCTGGCTGACTGGCCAGTGTCTTTTCAGAGGACTCCTCCCTAGGGCAGACTTCAGTCCAAACTGTTACTGCATCACTTTTGCCCGCAACCTCCGTCTATTTTCTTGTGTCTGAAACGGGGAGCGGGACTGTTTGCTTCTGGCTCCTGAATTAGGACTACACAGAAATGCAGGGGGAGGCTGTAGTTTATAATCAGCTGCCAATCTGAAGGCTCCACCTCCCTAACAGCATCACAGAAGAAAGCTCTGGGACTTTTTTGTGGTCATTACAAGCATAGCTGAGAAAACCCTGGGACAGAGTTCTACTCTCTGACAAATGGGGTCAACCGGAATCAAAAGGACCTCTATGACAATGAGTTTAAAGGTTTCCGGGTTTCAATTTTTGACCATTTTCTCTCCTTCTTCCGTAGAAACACAAGGGAGCTTCCAGAAGGTCATCGAAGAATTTCATGATCTTTTCACTCCATTTTCCAGAAAACTCTCTGAACACCCCCCAACTCCAACCCCTCTGTAGACCAGCAGGTGTGGAAACTGAAGGGCAAGGGAGAGATCTTTCAGTGACTCACAGAAGTGTTGGTGAAGCCACTGTGAATTTAGCCATAACCAGGAGCTGTGATTATTTACACACAAAAGGGCAATACTGACACCCAGTCCTCTGCATTTAAGTATCCTGGACCATGGAAACCAGACACCTAGGACCCAGGTTTACATGACTAGGAGAAAATGAATGCATAGCCCTCTCGAGAAAAAAAAAGAAGTATATGCTTTGTTTTTAGTGTTTTTCTAAAACATGCATGCTTGGGGAAAGATTGAATGCATAAGAAAGTGCTATCCACCTGCTGTTTGAATGCTGAGCAAAAGTAAACAATTAAATAGACCATAAGAAAGTTGAAATTTTAAGAAAGGTTGTTAGAGAAATGTGTCTCCTGATTAAAGGGTAGACTCATAGAAACCCTATAGGACAAGAGAGAAGGGCCCCTGTGAGTTCCCAAGACTGAGATATCAGAATTGGCTTGAGGACAGTGAGTTGAATTTTTATGGAGCCTTGGCAGTGTGGTTGGTTATGTTTTGAGCTACTAATGACAGTCTGTAGTTCAAAACCACCAGCTGATCCACAGGAGGAAGATGAGGCTTTCTACTCTTGTAAAGATTGACGCTCTCAGAAGCCCACATGGACAGGAATACCCTGTCTGAATGGACTAGATAGCAATGCTTAGTGATTAAGAAGAAACAGTTATGCAAACTTGTGTTAGAAACCAAAGAATACAAGCTAACATTTCTGAGTACTTAACTTTGTGCCATTGGGGGATTTGAAGTGCTTTACTTATATTATCACATTTATTCCCCCTGACTTAGGTAGCATAATTATCTCCATTCCACAGAGGGAGCGTTGGCCATAATCCTCTCCTTCTTGCTTTAACATACCCCACTGTCAAGACACGTTTATGAGTTGTGTATTGCACCTCCTATACATGGCTGGTGAAAGAATGATTCAGCAGAATTGAGGATGGGCTTATCAGAGGCACACATTTGACATGAAGTTCAACCTGCTAGCTTTGAATCAGTTTTTTCACACAGTGGGATGCCTTCACATAGCCACAACAACATGCTAGAAGGCTCTATGTCTAAAGTCCAGTTAAAATGAGATGCACCCAAATGTAGCTAGCTAAGTGGCTTGTTCCTATGCTCATCAGATCAGGTCGACACATCTGGAATTGTGTCCAGTCCTGGGCCCCACTGTAAGGGAGGCTTCAGGACAAGGGCATGGCTCTAGGCCAGGGGTCATGTCCCTTTGGAGCCCACTGTCACTCTCGCATTGTTTTCAAGTATCCAGGCACTATCAGGCCCTGAATTGTCTAGGCCAGTGTCCAGTTATTGTTAAGGATGACTTTAGTCATCCAAAGTAAATCCCACAGAGGCAGCCAGTTAAAATGGTATATTGACAAATTACCATTAGAGATTATGTGTATTTTTACATTGTCTTTCTAACTTGGCAAAGTCTAACACCCTTTCTTTGGTTCTCTGACCCAATCTATTTGTGTTTCTGAGTTGTATGCTATGAGACTAATAAAAAATTAATAATAATTCTCAGAGCCTTGCCAAAAATGTTTCCTTTATTGGAGCCATTAGCTGATCACTGCACACCCCTGAGACAGCCACTGTGACCGGGCATTCACCTTGAGGTCAGAAAGTGCATGGGAACAGTGACATAAAAGCTAAAAGAGGGGCTCAGCATGAGGCCAGAGGGCAGCACTGAGAAAGAGCAGTTATCAGGTCTTAAGAGTAATTAGCAGATCTTACAGTTTCAATCATTCAGCTCAGCTCAAAGATTCTTCTGTATTGGGGATGATTTAATAAGAATTCAGAAAAAGTATATGCTTGGGTTGAGGATAGAAACCAAGATTAATTGGATGGAGTCTTGTTCTCACCAGCATTTGTAGATGAGTAAGATTTGCATACCATTTGGAAATTACTTTTTCCCTCACACATCTATTTTGTTTGTTCCTAGGACACACACACATACACACTTGTTTCATGCTATTTTGTATTCATGTAGGGGTTCGTTATGAGTCTTTTGTCTGTTTGGTATGATTTTTGTCATACCAAAAATTCCCACTGACATCAAATCTATTCTGGTTTCAAGTGGCAATGGAGGACAGAGAAGATCAGATACATGGGATTTTCCCATCTGTCCTCCTGACCAAGAAAGATTGCCATGTCCTTTTGGTGAGTTTGAACCACCAACCTTCTGGCTGGCAGCCTAGCACATTAACTACTGTCACCCTGGGGACTCTTTGCCTTTCTATACAATCTCAGTGGTTCTCAACCTTCCTAATAACCTTCCTAATAATAACCTTTTAATACAGTGCCTCATGTCATGGTGATCCCCCAACCATAAAATTATTTCTGTTGCTACTTCATAACTGTACTTTTGCTACTGTTGCGAATTGGTGACCCCTGTGAAAGGGTCATTCGACACCCAAAGGGTCATGACCCACAAGTTGAGCACCACTCCTACAGATGCTCTTATTGAACTGCAAACCAGGCGAATTCCTATAAAATTAAGTAGGCCCTTTGTGTGTCCTCCCTCTCTAAAACTTCTTTCTCCTGGGTTCTCCTTCACCTAATGGCCTGTGTTAATCTACCTGCTCAAGGTCTTGCCAAGCGCTGAGTGTTTGTCTGACATATCCTTCAGTCCTCTCATCTACAAACCCAGCCCTTCCCAGAACCGAGTCTGTGACCTTTCAAGCCCACCAGGTGGAGGACAAAGGCATGATTCAGTAAATTGGGGAAATTCTGCTTACTCAGTCTTTTTCCTCAGAAACCCATCATGTTTGTTAAGAGTGAAACCTTGTGTATTTTAATTAGTCCACTATTTCACAAAGGTAGATGGCTTCATTTGCTGTAAAATTTTTCATGCTTATCACTGTGGATGCCAAGCTGAGGTTTCTGGTGACCAATGAAAGTGGCTACTCTGAGTTTTTTCAGATGCCCTTTCAATCCAAAGACAAATCCCAAATGCCTTATCTGGCTTTGGAATCTTCTGCAAATCTCCCTCACCCCCAATATCGTTCATAGGCTCATTTTTTGTTTTTCTCCTGTATTAATTCTCTGCTCCAATAAAACTCTTCCTCGACCCTTTCTGACTGTTCACTTGTGTGCATATTCTTTGGACCTGTCTTGAGTTTCATGAGGCCTACCAAAAATGTCAGAAGTTCATACTTACTCATTTAATTAATTAGCCACAACCAATATTTACCTAACATTTGCCTTAACACTACATCTGTCAGGATGCAAGGAACAGAAATAACTCTGGCTAAATTCAAAAGGAAAGGAATTCATTGACAGGATACTAGGTAACTCTAGAGAGTCCAGAGAACAAGGTTACAAGGCTTGGCAGTTTTGAGCAGTCCTATAAAATCCCAGTGCAGGAATTCACCCAGTGATGATACCACTGTATTTTTGGCCCTTGAATGTTCAGGCTAGAACCATAGAACACACTACATACATCCCTGGACTGTACCGGCTGCTGCATCATGCACAGATTACCTTGCCAGAGAGCATTCTGCAAGTTCCCACTTCATTTCACTAGGGATTCCTCGACCGGGGTGAGTGCCCCTAATGGGTGGACTGTAGATCAGATGTCCATATGTGACAGCAAGGAAAGCTGTAATGGGAAAGGCTTGCACAATACAGTAAAAAAAGCATCCACTTGGTAGTTTTCTCCAGGTATTAAGTAGGTGACGTTAGGCAAGATCTTCTTCCTCCAACTGCAAGGGAGGCTGGGAAATGAGAGAAAGTTAGACTCTCCGGCATCTCTAGGAAGGGATAGACTCTGCCTCATAAAATGGGGTATCCACCCCAAAGAGAGACTGGAACTTCAAAGAATGGGTGGTTAGCAAGATCGGCAGTTGTCCCTTCTGGTCAAGAAAAGGGGGGTAAACTTTTTGGGTAAACTTTTTGACACCCCAAAGAAGTTCTTAGTGTGCCTAGGCAGATAAAACAGGTAAGATGACTAAGAAACATGAAAATATGCAATTAATATAGTAAATTGGCCTGCCTAATTAAAACTATATAAAATGATGTTGAGTATAACCAATAGAGTTTTTTAAAAAAAAACCACGTGAAAATGTGTATTTATACTTTACTTTGTAGCTTCAGGCCATTGTTTTCCCGGTAGAATTTTCTCACCCCCTCTTGGGGATAATTTATGTCAACACACTCTGTTTCCATTTGGAATGTTTCCACATCTCCTCCCCGTTCCAGTTTGCAAGTTCATCTGCCCAAAGGAAGCCCCTGGGCTGCCTCACTTCGGAAGGCCTGGTGCTCAGGAACCAAGTCATCTGAGTCTTGTTGCTGTGGGCTGCGCCCCTTCTCTTCCCAGGGATGACAGACAGATGGTAAAGGCTAATGTATCACAAGAAACAGCTTGACCTTGGGAATGAATGCGGGTTTTTGGAGGCCAAAGAAGGCGCCCAGGCTCCTGGGAAACCCAGCAGCACTCTTCTGCGTGGTGTGATTCCCTAGGGAGGGCAGGGGTAGGCTGACGGAGGTCAAAGCACTGCCTGGAGCTGAATGCCTTCCCCCTGCTGCGCCAAGGCCTCTGCTGGGAGAGCACGGGATATCTGGAACTCCTTTCCTGCACTCCGCCAGTGGCCACTCAGGATCAACAATGGGAGTTGTGTGGGCAGGGCTGAAAAACGCATGGGTCCTGAGGTTCCTTCAGGGCTAGGGCCTCCACCCACAGCAGCACCCTGACCCTGAGTGCTCTGCTCCCCCACCTTTCCTATTCAAACTTTTCTAGGAGCCTCTTGGCTTCCAGAGGAGAGTGAGGGTGAAAACAAAAATATGAATGAGGAAGGAGGTGACAGCCTCACTTTTCCAGAAAGGAAGAGGATTGCGAAACACAGTTGAAAGAATGCTGGCTCAGAAGCTTTCTTCAGTCCTTAGAGGCAAGTCGTACTTCCTCCGTATTGTCAGCAGTAAAATGGAATGATGGGAGATGATTCCCACCCAATCCATGGCCATCCATCGAGGCCGTCTGACTTACAGAGAATCTATGGGGATTGGGGTGGGGAGGAGTGAGGCTGTAAATATTTACAGGCACAGACAACTTCACCTTTTTCCCTTTAGAGCAGCAGGTGGGTTGGGTTAGGATGGGACCTACCAACCTTAAGGTTCAGTCCCAGGCTGACCTAAAGCCACACTCAGGACTCCTGGAGACAAGGACTGTACCACGGCTTTGTGACAAACCATGAAGAACAAGAGCAATCCATCTACTGAAAGACGGGCTCTTTCATAAACTATTTGCACTCTTCAGTCCTCGGAGTGAATATAGCTCCAGTTGCTGTTGGTGGACAAGAACCTTCAGCGCTGACTCTTGGCTTTATCTGTATTCATGTTACTTTTTTAAAAAGTCATTTTACTGGGTGCTCATACAGCTCTGATCACAATCCACACATTCATCCATTGTGTAAAGCACATTTGTGCATCTGTTGTTAACGTCATTTTCATGACACGTTCTTTGTACTTAAACCCTTGATATCAGCTCCTCATTTTTTCCCTCCCTCCTCCACCTTTCCTCCCTCATGAACCCTTGAGAATTTATAAATCATTACAATTTTTCCTTAATTTTGTCTTACACTGACCAATGTCTCCTTTCATCCACTTTTCTGCCATCTAGTTCCCTGGGAAAAGTTTATATGTAGATCATGGGGATCAGTTCTCCCTTTTCCCCCTCACCTTCCCCTTCCCCTCCTTGTACTCTCTTTATTGGTCCTGGACGTTTATCTGTCCTGGATTAGGAAATCCTAATCTTTAGGACTCCTAAATCTTAATTCCCAGCTCTTATCTTTACCCCTGTACATTCTCTAGTCTAGCCAGATTTGTAAGGTAGAATTTGGGTCATGATAGTGAGGGGGGGCGGGGAGTCTTAAAGAACTAGAGGAGAGTTGTTTGTACTGGTGCTATACTGCATCCTGATTGGCTCGTCTCTTCCTTGTGAGCCTTCTGTAAGAGGATGTCTGATTGTTCACAGATGGACTTTGGGTCTCCACTCCATACTCCCTCTCATTCACATTGTTCTGATTTTTTGTTCTGAGTCATTGATGCTTGATACCTGATCCCCTTTACACCTCATAATCACTCAGACTGGTGTGCTTCTTCCATGTGGACTTTGTTGCCTCTCAGCTAGATGGTCACTTGTTTGCCTTCAAGCCTTTAAGACCCCAGATGCTTTATCCTTTGATAGCTGGGCACCATCAGTTTTCTTTACCACATTTGCTTAGGCACCCATTCTGTCTTCAGTGAATGTGTTGGGAAGCTAAGCATCACGGAATGTCAGGTTATTAGAGAAAAAAGGGTTTTTGCCTTGAAGGAGTACTTGGTAGAGACCCAAGGTCCATCTACTACCTTAATACTTAACCTAAAAATATATGTACATGGATCTATTTCCCATTGTCCCATGCCTGTATTTAGACCTAAATAAATTCCCTTTGCCTCTTTGTTCTTTCCTCTATTCCCTTTTACTTCCTTCTTGTCCCACCATCATGTTCAGCCTTCATTCGGGATTCAGTAATTCCCTTGGTTATATTGCTCTTGATCAAGCCCCACCAGGTATCCTATGCCCTCTTCCCCATCAATTTTAGATCACTTGTTGCTTCTTTGGCCTTGGGTTTGTTATCACCTACTTTCTTCTTCCTGCCTACCCCTCTTCTGTATCCCTTAGACCCATCATTTTCTCCCCCAGATTGTTTGGGTCGCCTAGCTTACCTAGATAGACAGGCAGAGACAATAATAAGCACAAAAACAAGGCAGAACAAATGAAAACAAACAAACAGAAGCCAACAACAACCAAAAAAAAAAAAGGAAAAGAAAAGCCTATAAATAGTTCCAGGTCTATTTGTTGATCCTTTGGAGTATCTAATGGGGTGTCACACCCTGGCCCCAAAGTCTACTTTTGTTATTCCCCAGGGATTTCATTGCTTCCCTCTCCTTGCTGCTCTGTTGCACACCCTCAGTGTTTCACCTCGGTGTGGTGGGGTCAGACTGGGCACAATTTCCTACTGCATGTGCGGTGTTGTCCCCATAGAGCTATGGAATAGTGAGGGATGTATCTTGTGGTGGGGCCGATCCTGTGGCCCTTATGCCCTAACCCCTGGCTGCCCTAAGCAGGAATATCTTCCTCAGGGTTTGGTGAGCAGGGATGTGTTCCACTCTGCCTCCTGCCCTCTTTGTTTGGTCCTGTGTGCTGGGATCAGATGTGCCCATTTCCTTGACTGTAGCTTCAGTGCTGTCCTCTGAAGTGCATTCTCGGGCAGAAGGTGGGGGAGAGGGAGCACATAGTTTGGAGGGGGTCCACCCTGCAGACTTCTCTATGGGTCCCCTGCTTCATGCTGGTATGTTGCATTCACATGTTGAAGCACCGCGTTGAAGTCTGGTCCCTCTCTCCTCCTGTGGAGATATAAACAACTTGGATGCCTTATGTACTTTTAAGAAGAAAACGAAACAAAGAAAAATTACTCATCTCCATTTAGATTGTAGGGTGCAACCCATAGATGAACAGCATGAGGGATGTTCATCCAGGCTGGGCACACATCGTGCTTGAAGTCTCTCCATATCACACACATACTCACACCTGCACCCCCTGATAAATAGAGAAATAATCAAATGAAGACTAGTGTTCTAAAAAGTGCAAGATAATGTCATCTAAGAGCAAGTAATTTGTAGCTAGGTTTCCAGGTTTGGAAAATCAGAGCCTGTAAATTACTTGATGTAATAGCTTATGCACCTCCCTTAACTTCTTAGTGCCTCAGTTTCTCCATCAAAAACATGTTGGATAATAATATTGCTGTTGGTTGCAGTCTAGTAAATTCCAGTTCATGATAACGTATCACATATGGCTATTGTGAGGATTAAATAAAATAATATTCATAATGCACTTAGAATAGAACTGACATACATAGTGTTAATTTATGTTGTTGCTTCCATACTTCTGAAAGAGTGCTCATAGAGCAGTTATCAAGGTTTCAATAAAAAGAAGAAAAATGCATTGCGTACATTTTGTCTGCCAGGTGCCTGATGAGGGGGCTTCCAACAGTTTTCAGAAAAAAACCATGACCTTTTCCTTCCACTTTGCCGTAGACTTTGTGAAGCTTCCTATCCCTACCCCCTAAAACGCATTTTAGGTACTTCATTTTATTGAAACGCGAACTCAGTACTCTTGCCCCGAGACTGATGCTCAGAGAGGTGAAAGTTACATCTCCAAGGGCACGGGAGTAAGGAGCCAAGAATCAAGCCAGATCCTTCTGTCCCCACAGCCCCCACAGTGCCATGCTCTCCCCACCCCTGCCTCCCGCAATGACTCCCCCATGACTCCGACTCCACTACTCCATTAAAGGTACTCAGACATCCTTCTCTGGAAATTTGCTCAGAGCCTGTGACCTTGCTAATGTGTCTTCAGCACTGGTAAAGCCTCTTCTCTTGGAAAGTAGGTTATCAGATATTTTCAAGAGTTGTAAATTGTCAAGATGAATAACCCAATAATGCTTGGGGCCAAAAATACAGTGCGGTTCATATCATGCACAGGCTGGTGAACTGGCTGAAGTTTATTCCAAAGGAGTAGCCCTGGAACCACTTTAAAAAATTCATTGTCCCAGGAAAACCACATTTCCCAACTCTCATTTGTTTATGTAGATAACTGATCATGCTTCTGATGTGGGTGTGTAGCAGTGTGGTGTTGTGTTTGGAAGAACATAGAGTATGACTGTCTTAACATCATTCTGAGTAAGATTTGGAGCGTGTGGCAAGGTCTGGGAATTCCTGATTCTTTGTCAGTCTTTCCACAATGATGTCCTCCTCCGCAGGCCCTGGGATATTTTGGTCTCCACAGGGCTCTACAAAACCGAGTGGCAATAACAGCAACCACACACCATGTCAGAGGTCAGCTTGCAGGGGAAGCAGAAGCACATTGTGCCGGGCACTTTATATGTGTTATTTTATGTGCTCCGCACAATGTACTTTCACTGTGAGGAAACAGAGGTGTAGAATGAGTCCACAACTTGCCAGGCAAAGCAGAAGTGGTTTAGAGACCCATTTCCATCTTCTCTTTCACCTCTGCCTTCTGGCCAGGAAGTCCCATCCGACCAGGTGACACAGAAATTATTGTGCTTGGCTGTTAACCAAAAGGCCATGGTTCACATTGACCCAGAGAAACCTCATACAACCTGTCAATCAAATTCTGAAATACCAGTGACAGCGAACCCTCTGTTGCACATTTCAATGCCAGGCATCGGAGTCAGTGATCACTGCGCACAGCCAGCACAACTACTTCTTCTTTTAAAAAGCAATGTATTGGGAGTTCTTACAGACACTGCAGCTTTCCATAGTTCTGTCACATCAAGCAGTACTGTACACTTGTCATCACGATCAGTTTCAAAGCATTGTCCTTCTTCTTGACCTCCTTGATATCAGCTCCCCTGTATCTTCTTCCTTCCCCACTCCCAGCCCTTCTTATATACATATTTTCCTTATCTTACCCTATCCAATATATCTACTTACCAACAATTCTGTTGTCTTCTTTTGAAAAGAAGAATCAACCACCCCAGGTCAGAGCACCTCCGTCTGGGCCCTTTAAAGCAGGCTAGGTTCGGGTATAAAGCAGTGTAGGCAGGGCTGTGATGAAGTAATTACTGAAGCTGTTCAGGGCAAGGCCAAGCCTTGTGGCCTATTTGTTCCTGGCTCCAACAACATCTGAGGTATGAAGAGATAATCCCTTTTCTGGAAACGGTTTCCTCCGAGACCTGCCTGATGGAGCCCGTTGCCACCAGCCTCTCAGGCTTCTACTGGGCTTCCACACACCCCTTCTCCCGAGGCAGGCTGCCCGTCAGCACCCACTGGTTGTG
This sequence comes from Nesogale talazaci, assembly GCA_004026705.1. Taxonomy (NCBI): domain Eukaryota; kingdom Metazoa; phylum Chordata; class Mammalia; order Afrosoricida; family Tenrecidae; genus Nesogale; species Nesogale talazaci. The sequence goes on along the minus strand of PVJH01002502.1, from coordinate 37,618 downwards.
TTCATGCTCTTGACGCGTTAGCCTTAATCAGGGCCGAATCGGTGGATTAAATAGGGAACAATACCTTCTCAAATTCCAAGTTTATCTTTTGCTTTATTTACCCAAGAAGAACAAATCTAGGAAGAAATTGGGGGTTGGGGGGAGGGCGTGGGGCTGAGAGAGAAGGAGAAATACAGTGGTCCTGCTCGACCTTTAAATAGAAGAATCACAGCAACCCCTGGCAAAAGATTCTGCAGACAACAGCAAGAAGGCGGAGCCGTCCAAACCATGCTAGCAACTATATGGTTTTCTCTGTCTACCGCCCTCTGGGGCCTGAGTTCGTTCTATCCTCCTGATTGTCTGGACATCACATGTCGCATGAGTCTGCTTTCCAAAGAGGGACTTTGATATTCCAGTAATGTGATCTCAGAAAGATACAAGATAGGCGGAACAATGAAACTCCTGAACCACTCTGGGTCACTTGGCTCTTCAAGGAAACAATTTTGAAAACCAAGAGCAAGCCAGAGATTACTAAGATTTGAGTTTCACTATGTGCTTTCCAAATCCTGGCCCCTTAATCCCTGTAGGGCTAATTCTGTAGTATCCCTTTTCTGTACACTTTGGGGCTTGGGGGTGGGTTTCTCTTTGAGGGAAGAAAGGTTGAGAAATGGGCCTAAATGAGGGAGAGAGGGGAACTCATTTCATCAAGCTGCCAAGATGCATTCATGCCGGGAATAGCACGTACGATGCGGACTCGCCCCTACATGCAGAAGAATCATCTATGGGAAGTGGCTTACAAAGATGATGGTGCTTAGGGCTGGCATCTCAGCAGTTTTGCTTTTTGATCTTGGAAAAATGCCCAAAGTCACCTAGTTGATCACAGTCTGGCTTGCTTGCTGTTTTCCTGAACTTGAGGGTGGGGCAAGACTTTGCCTCTTGAGCAGGCAGTGCCAGCGTCCTTCCTTCCCATCTGAAAGTGGCACAATGTGTTGGCTTCAGAATATGGCGTAAAACAAGAACAGAACAGACTCCCTTCTCTGCAGTGACCTTATTTATAGTCCAAATGCCAGCCCGCGGCAAATCACATTGAACAAATTTTAAACCTCTCAAAGTGAAGTCTGAAAGAGAAATTCAATCGACTTTTAATTGGGCTTCCCCCACAGAGGCAACATAATAAGCCTCTGCTCCTCACAGGACTCTGGTGAATGTCGGGTTCAGGCGACAGGCCAGCCTCCGGTGATTCTGGGCAGAGGTTGCCTTGTAGGTCAGGGTCTCCATGCTTACCTCCACTCAGAGGTCAGGGCAAAGGTGGGAGGAAGTGGAACTTTGGGGTATAAGGCAGCAGTTTCAGGGGGAGAGAAGGCCCCTTTAGTGGGATGATGGGAAGCGGGGAAGGAAGTGTCCTAAGAGAGCAGATGAGGGACTCCAAGGGAGCTGGGTGAGGTGGAGACAAGGAAGTCAAAGGGATTGGGAGAAGGAGGTGAAGGACAGTCAGAGTCTTCCTCTGCTCCTGAGGTGAAAACACCACAAAGGAAACAGGCCAGGAGCGAAGAGTGCGGACAGGCATTGCACCTGGAGCTTGGAGAGTCACATCATCCAAGGGCCCACATGACCCGGAGGCCAAGTGTGCACACCTTAGTGGGAGGCTGCAGATCAGATCAGCCCTCAGGCTGGTATTAAAAGGGAATTGTAAGTTTTTTCATGAAACCCTCTAATGTTCTACAGTTTGGTGGTTAATCTTTTCAGCAGTGCTCTGAGAAGCACTACGTTAGTTTTGCCCTTACCAGTCAAGAGATGTTGGAGAAGTGGCTCCCCCGGCTGAAGGCCTCCTATGCATGGGCAGGGGCTGGAACCCAGACCATGGGCACTACGTGCTCATCCCTGCACTCGTTGGATTCCAACAGCACTGCCTCCTCCAGGTGTTACAAACAGAGAGGGAGCATGCTCTGGTTTTCAGCCCTATTCAAACTGACTTCTGTTCTGGTCAGTCACGGTCCTAGCATCCTCTACTAGTCAAAATTTTTTAATATCTTCCCGCATTTTAAAAAAGGCGACTAAAATCAGAACCATAACAATCTAGTTGTCATAGAGACCACTCCAACTCAAGGGGGTCTCATGAATCAGAGCGGAACGGTGCTCCCGAGAGGTTTCCCCGGCTGGCTGTTTGGAAGCAGATCGGCCAGCTCTCTCCTAAGGCATCTCCTGGTGGAGCTGAACGCTCCACCTTTGGGTGAGTAAGTGAGAGTGGCCACTGCACCACCAGAAGCTTCACTTATCTCAGACGGTTGTGAAAAGGACTCAACAAGTGGCTGTTTATAAACCACTCAGCCTTGTGCCTGCCATGTAATCATACTGGGGAAGTGTTCAGACTTCTCAAGAGGGCTTTCTGTTTTAAACTTGGTACAGAACTGGACTGACTATAATCTGTATTTTACTTTATGACATGTTGTCATTTATTTTATAACATGCTGCACTCCCAAAGCACAACCTGGGCTTCCAATGGATCCTTCCAGCTCACACCCTTGGTGAGAATTGCTTTCCTATCCTAGATATATTGACTTAGAGCCTACATTTGAAAATATACTCCCAGGTGATTCTTACATATGCATACATAAGATCCAAGCATCTTTCTAAAACGTAGATTTTCACTCAGTATATCTGGGATGGAAATGCATTTCCTCTACTTCTCAGTAGACGAGCAAATTGGAATGAACCTGTATACATCCTAGTTGAGAACTATATCACTGACAATCATTTACTTTCTATACTTTCTATAAATATGTATTATATTATAAAGCTATACAATACATATTTTCTCATCTGTTGAAATCAAATGCATGCCCAAGGAGTTGATTTTGACTCAAAGGAGCCCTATAAGATAGAATAGAACTGCTCCATGAAGTTTCCAGTCTCTAATTTATAGAAGGAGAATGTCACATTTCTCCCATCAAGGGGCTGGTGCAGTTGAGCCCTTTGAGTATTAGTCGACTACTTTAACCACTGTACCAACAAAGATTAAACTATGTGAATACCAATATTATATATCACATTCCTGTACCAATATGCTGTATTATGTACCAACAGGTCTCCTTTAATAACATATATGCCACAAGGATTCATATTTGTATATAGTCATACCTACTTTAGATGCATGATGGTAAATTTAAAAAAATTAGAAAGCTTCAAAAATGAAATGAAACCCAGAAAAAGTAATATCCTAGGCATTTATGAGCTGAAATGAAGTGATAGTGGGCATTTTGAACCAGACCCTCATAGGGTTCACTGTGCTGGGAACAGCAAATTCAAGCAAAACAGCATCACATTCATCATCACAAAACCATTTCAACATCTGTCTTGAAACCATATGCTATTACAACATAAAACCAAACTCACTGCGATTGAGTAGATGCCAACTCATAGTGAAATATCCATATATTTATAAGAACTACCAGGCAGCATAACTATTATTCAAATTTACACATCAACCAGGAAAGCCAGTGATAGAGAAATTGAATTCTACCTACTTCTGCAGTTTGAAATGGACTGAAGATGCATTGATAATTACTGATGATTGGAATGGAAAAGTTGGAACAACAAGGAAGGATTGGCAGTTGGAAAACCCATTCTTGGAGATAAAAAAACACAGGTAGAGATTGTATGATAGAATTTTGCTAGACCAACAACCTATTGTTAAAATACTGTTTAGCAAGTAAATGGAAACTATGCATGTGGACCATATGGATGAAATACAAAAGATTCAAATCTCTTTTATCTGGGCCAAGAGTGTATGGGGAAGCTCAGCATCATTAGCTAAAACAAGGCCAGGTCAAACTATGGAACATGTCATCAACTGCTCATGTGCAAATTCAAGTTGAAGATGAAGAAAAGTAAAATAAGTACAACAGAGACAAAACACAATCTTGAGTATATCCTACCTGAAGGTTGACAGTCTCAAGAAGCAATTTGATGCATTCAACACTGATGCCTGAAGATCAGACCATACCAGGTATGGCAATATCAAACATGATGAAAGCAAAAGGTCATTAAAAAATAAGAAAACAGACTCTGAGCTTTGCAATGGAATGCAGAGAAGCTAAATCAAATAGATAACATGATGAAGTAAAGGAGCTGAACAGGAAATGATAAAGAGAAGAAGAGAATCAAGTACTGTAATGAAATATGTAAAGATCTGCAACTAGAAAACCAAAACAGAAAAACATGCTCAGCATTTATCAAAACGGAAATAACTGAAGAAAAATTGAAGCCTCAATTTGCAATCTGTTGAAGAATTTCATGGGCAACAGATTGAATGACACAGGAGGCATCAAAAGAAGATGGAAGAAATACACAGAATTACTGTATCAGAAATAATTGGTCAAGAAAACACTTCAAGGGGTAGTATATGATCAAGAATAAATGGTACTGAAGAAATCAAGTTGCACTGAAGACATTGGCAAAAAAAAATCAAGTCTTTAGGAATTGATGGAATAGTGATGAAAATGTTTCAACAGAGTGATGTAGCACTGGAAGGTCTCACTCATCTATGCCAAGAAATTTGGAAGACACTTAATTGGCCAAATAACTGGAAGAGATACCTATTTGTGCCCATTCCAGAAAAGGATGGCCTAACAGAAATTACTGAACACAATTAATGTCACATACAAGTAAAATTGTGGGGAAGTTAATTTTAAAAACAGTTGTAGCAACAGTTACACCAACATGAAGCTGCCAGAAATTCAAGACAGATTCAGAAGAGGATATGGAATGAAGGGTATAATTGCTGACATCAAGTGGATCTTAGATCAAAGCAGAGAATAGCATAAATATGTTTGCATATGTTTTGTGGAATTCATAAAGGTATTCAACTTAGTAGATCAAAACAACCTATGTTTTTTCTAAATCATTTTATTGGGAGCTCATACATTGTTTTTCACAATACATAAATAAGCATACTGTGCTGAGCACCCTCACATGTCCACTTCTATTATTGTTCTCCAATTGTCTGCCTTTTCCCTTGAACCCCTACTATCGGCTTTTCCATCCCTTCCCCTCTTCCCCTGCTCTCTCCTCCCCACCAACCCTCAATACTTTATACATTATTATTATTGTGCCATATCTTACACTGCCCGATCTCTCCCCCAACCCACTCCTTTGATGCCCATCCTTCAAATAGGAGCTTATGTGTATATCCTTGCAGTTGGTTCCGTCTCTGTACCCCACCTTCTCTCCACCCTTCCAGTATCTCCAATCTAACCATTGGCCCGAAGGGGCTCCTCTATCTTGGTTTCCCCATATCTCCAGCTCCCCTCTCTACTAGTGTACCTTCTCTAGTCCATCTGGATTTGTAAGATAGAGTTGGGACTATGGCAGGGGAGGAAGGCGTCAGGAACTAGAGGAAACTTGTATGCATCATCACTGCCCAGCTGCACCTTGACTGGTCTGTCTCCTCCCCATGACTCCCCTGTTAAAGGGGGGACCAATTACCCACCAGTGGGCCTTAGGTCCCCACCCTGCCCTCCCTCTCTTTTGTAATGATGTGATTCTTGTTCTTTGGTGCTTGATATCTGCTCCCTTCGGCCCCTCTTGATCATGCATGCTGGTGTGCTTCTTCCATGTGGCCTTTGCTGTTTCTGCGCTGAATGGTGACTCAATTATCTTCAAGTCTTTGAGACTCCGGGCATTCAATCATTTGATAGCTGGGCACCATAGTTTCTTCTATGTTAAGGATGGGAATTTCAGAACCCTTATTTGTGTACATAGAGAAACTGACACTAGACCAAGGCATTTATCCCAACATAGCAAAGGGATACTAAATGGTTTCAATCAGAAAAAGTGTCGGTCAGGACTGTATTCTTTAATCTATTTATTCAATATATGCTGAACAAATAATTTGAGATTAATTTGAGGAGCTGAACTATGTGAAAAAGATTAGAGCAAGACTCATTAACAACCTGTGATGTGCAGATGGCACAGCCTTGCTTGCTGAAAGTGAAGAAGGCTTGTAGTACTTGTAGCACTTACTGATGTAGATCAAAGAAGGCTAGCAGCCTTCAGTGTGGGTTACACCTCAATGTAAAGAGGGGGAAATAAAGACCCTCACAACTGGACCAGTTGGGACTATCATGATAAGTGGAGAAAATACTGAAGTTGTTACGGATTTCATTTTATTTGAATCCACAGTCAATGCTTACAGACGCAGCAATCAAGAAACCAAATAAATCTATGGCCGTTGGCAAACCTGCTGCCAAGGACTTCTTAAAAGTGTTAAGGAGTAAAGATATCATTCTGAGGATGAGTTTACACCTGAGGTAAGCCATGGCATCTTCAATCACCTTGCGTGCATGCAAAAGCTGGAAAATGAACAAGGAAGAGAGTAGAAGAATGGATGCATTTGAATCAGTGTTGGTGAAGAATAGTGACTATACAGACTATGGAGTGTTAGAAGAACAAGCAAATCTGTGTTGAAAGAAGCACAAACTGTATGCTGCTTAAAAGTGACGATCGTGAGACTTCATCATACATTTATTGTACACATTATCAAAAGCAACCAGTTCCTAAAGAAGACACTCACACTTTATGAAGTGAGGTTTCCATGAAAAAAAGGAAAAGCTCAGAGGCTGCAACAATGGGCTTAAACTTAACAAAGGGGAATAGGCTAGGCAATATTTTTTTCTAAAGTGCACATAGTCAATATGAATCAGGACCAACTTGGTACATAACACCAACAACAAGGGGAAGAATCGGTAACTCCAAAATCGGGACATTTGACTCATCTTTTGGCTATTCCATGGGTATGTGGTCATAGTCATATGTCAATGCCTATATCTATACAAAGGCATTTTATTCAAACACAAAAGCAAATGAATGAGTCCCACAGAGTTGCCATTACATGTGTAAGATATATTGAATTGTGTATTGTGGTCTCTGCCCTTTAAGGCTTGCAATGCTGCTGTGATGACGTTTTGTGTGGCAACTTTGTTAGGCTACCATCTTCAGTTTGTTCAGTCAGGTTCTGATATATGTATTTCTGGGGAGGTATTTTGTAGATGTAATAAGAGTTTAGAATCAGTTGACTTTAAGTTAAGAAGATGATTCGTGATTATTTGGTTGGGACTGAGTCAATCAATCATGTGAAAGCACAAGCTTCCAAGAAGAAGAAGAAGCTTCACCTATGGACAGTATTTTAAAATCATTTCATTTGGGGGGCTCTTACAGCTCTTATATTTTATATATCAATTGTATCAAGCACATTTGGACACGTGTTGCCATCATCGTTTTCAAAATATTTTCTACTTGTGCCCTTGGTATCAGCTCATCTTTTTTCCCCTCCCTCCCTTACCTCCCACTCTGGACAGCAGTTTTAATTCATAGTCTTCCCTGTGGATTTTCGACTTGCAATCCTCCAAATTGCACACACCAATTATTTATTAAGAGATTAATAAAACTTGAAATACCCGTTTTTGCTGATTCTGTTTCTCTGCTTGAACCTTAATTGATAAAGAAATATAAATTTTCCTGGGGGGACTGAAGAATCTGTCAGCCATCTTCAGGGATTGCTCTGACTTTTACCACAAGGACATACTCCTTCTCCAGAGAAGCTTGCATCTGGTGATTGTTCGATGTGGAAAATTAAAGGCCTGACTCCTCCTCACCTCTGGATAACTTGGAAGAACTGCTTCAGCTTCAGGCTTCTCGTGGGGTTGAATGAAACCTTCCCGGAGACTGCATCCCAATTGTTCCCTCCACTTGCTCTTCCCTTTGCTTACATAAGATTTGATGACCAAAACATTTTTTAATAAACCTCTTGCCAGTGAATTCCTATTACCTTCCTCTGAAACCTCACCTGTACCTTACTCCATTTTGATCCCCTCTATATCTTACATCTTTGACATTCCCTTCTCATCTATCTTTTCCTTCTAACCACATAGAAATTCTCCACATTTAAGACTATTAAAAGAAAGCACAATAAAGGCATTAATATTTCCTGAATTCTGTTAGGATTCCAAATCTTCAAGTTATGGCTACCTCTAGCGTTTTAAAGAAAACAGCATTGATGATGTTTCCACTTTGCCTTCCATTCAAGACAACACCATCTGGATTCTGTCACCCATTGAAACTTTTCCTCCTCCGTAATCTCTCCTTGAACAGTATAGGCATATCCATAAAGACTCAAGTCACTATTTATAATTTCAACCTCTGTCTTGAGCTCTAAGCTCCACATTCCCAACTATTGAATATTTCCCCTAAAGGTCTTACCTTGCCTAAGAGTGAAGGACTAATAAAACTACATCATTTTTCCAACCAACACAGTCTATGATCACCCTCAACCCCTCTCCCTCATTCCTTCCCTCTCCCTATCTTTCCTTTATCACATAGCAAACTGGTCACCAGAGTTTATAGTTTCATCCTCCTAATTAGTACAGACTCAAAAGTAGACCTGTTTTTTATTCTACTATTTCTTTTAGGATTTTCTTTAGACTCACTGTCTCACATATTTTATAAAATAGTGACTCTTATCACCCTTGTAGCTGAGCAGCCAGGTTCCACATTTCAGAGTACCTCACCCTCTTGTCCTTTCCATGGTGGTGTCCCTTGCACTGAGGAATACAGTTCATTTGTTGTTTCTTAGGACTGCCATAACAATGTACCACACATTGGGTGGTTTACAACATCAGACATTTATCTTGAAGTTCTGGTGGGTAGAAATCTGAAATCAAAGTGTGCGCGGGGCATTTTCAATTGCGTGAAAGAGAAAAATGAATAATGCTCACTCTGAAGGCTCTAGGGAAGCAGTTCTTAACCTGTGGGTTGCGACCCCTTTGGGAGTCGAACAACCCTTTCACAGGGGTCATCTAAGGCCATCAGAAAACACTATTTCCAATGGTCTTATTAACCAAAACACCACTCCTCTATCCAATTCCAAGTGGGTCAACCCACATGCAGATATTCACACATAGGAGCACCCGGTGTGAAGACTGTTACCCATTCTACACCATGCTTTAAGACAAATTTTCATTTGTTTGTAATTAGAAATAAATATTTCACAAGATATAGTTACATATTGCTTTGTGATGAATCACTACGCTTGCATTATATTCAATTTTTGATAAAAATACAACCTGCATATCAGATATTTACATGACAATTCATAACAGCAAAATCACAGATATGAAGTGGCAACAAAAATAATGTTTTGATTCAGGGTCACCACAATATAAGGAACTGTATTAAAGGGCCTCAACACTAAGGAGGTTGAAAACTACTGCTCTAAGGGAAGATCTTTCCTTCCTCTTCCTAGTTTCGGATGATCCCTGACAATCTTTGGCATTTCTTGGCTTGTAAATGCACCCTTCTACTCTTTGCCTTCATTGTCACGAACTTCATTGTCATGAACTTTTTCTCTGCATGTGCTTCTTTCTTTCTGTACCTCTTTTCCTCATTGTATAAGGACATAAACCAAATTTGGGTTAGGGCCTGATTGACTTCAGTTTCACTTCATTAATAATGTGGTCAATAACCCCATGTCCAAGCAAAATCACATCCACAGATAACAGAGGTTAAGAGTTCAACAAAGCTCTTGGTGAACACAATTCAAACCAGGCAACAAGAAAGGGACATTGCTAACATGATTCCTTTTCTAGACCATACATTAGTACATAAGCCTACAGCTGACTTATAGAGCACATGCAGACTCTCATTTCCCATAGGTCTAGCCTCTCAAAGATACACAGAATCGCAGGAAGGCTCACATGTCACTGTGGAAATGGCCAAGAGGTGTTGAGAGCTGGGCTATCAACATTCTTAATTCCAAGGAATGCTTCTTTCTGAAGCCCCAGATTTTGTTGATATCCAGGTTCAGACCCAAGAGAACTATTGAATGCTGTCATTTTCCCATTCACCAGGCAGACCCTACCACTGCACCAGTCTACCTCATCAGCCCTGCATTGAGGATGATGTTGGCACAAATAGAACTTAGTTTTTCCATCCCTTGGATATACTATCTTGTTTGTTGTTCACCTAAGAAATCATCTTCACTCCTAAGCCCGCTTTGCCTATTCCGATTTATTTCTATTTCCCTAGCAACCAGCAAAGGAATGGAAAATCCCATACTCTACAACCCATACCTAGGATTATGAGATTGATTCACCATTCAAATTACTATGCTTTTCAATGTGAAAGGAAAACAGCTCAGGCAGCAGCAGCTAGGTTTTTGGTGATACAACATGTGAGACTGGGTAAGTAATATCTTTCCTCTATCTTCTCCATGAGCTGTGGTTATGTTGCCTTCAGCTCTAGACATGTCCATCCTAATTTTAGTTTGCTCTTATCACTCAACCCATTGTGCTTCACCCAAAGGAGCATCTAACATAGAGAAAGAAAAACGTTCCACTCCCTGGAATGCCCGATCCCTGGAGCAACTCCTGGCTGCCCTGCCAAAGAGCTCTGCTCTGACATGGCACACATGTTCTAATGGGTGGGAGAGGTTGCTGCATTTTGTGGTAATTGTTGGCCTTATTTGACAACTGTTTGGGGTTTTAGAAACTCTTGGCATTGGATTACAACACCCCACCCACCCATTCTTGGTAACCATTTGCTCTCCCTGTATTAGGTGCCAACACTGAGATTAAGCAAGGCCATGTTCAGCAGTCCTGGCTAACTTTGTGTTGGCACTTGAAGGACCCTTTCTGGCATCTGGTCAGGACCACAGCTTCTCCAGCCCCAGAATCTAGCACTTGAGAGAAACTTCAGGGTTAGAATGTGGACTTCCCAGAGAATGGCAATAGGCATAAAATTGCTCTTCTACTTTTGAAATATATGTTGAATGCTAAAATGATTCTTGGGCCAGAGTGTGTGGGGATGTGCTGGAGAAATGGAACACATTTCTTTTGGCATTAAGTAATGTATTGCCATTTAAAGACAATTCCCCTCAGCCCTTTTATTTCACAATCACACCTGGCTTGGGCCCAACTCACCACATGATTCTCCTCTGAATAGGGTGGGGGAGAAATCAGATCCCCCTTTGTCCTGTAAGCATGACAGACCATGGCAAAAACTGCCCGAACAAACAAATGCATTGGTGTCAAGTGAATTCTGATTTATAGCAACCCACATGTTATAGCATAGGAAGGGTTTTCTGGGGTGTAATATTTACAGAAGCATATGTCGAGACCTTTGGTCTGTGGAACTGCGAAGGAATTTGGACCAGCCACCTTTAAGTTACCTGTTGACTTTAATGAATCCCTTGTATTTTGCTTCTGCTCAACTTTGAAAATGACCCACATTGCTTGTTCAACTACTCTTCATTCATGCACATAGACACACTGCCATTGAGCAGATTCTCACTCATGTGACTCTCTAGGACACCATAGAACTGCTCATTTGGGTTTCCAAGGACATAAACCTGTACAGAAACAGAAAGTTTTATATTTCTCCCATGGTGTAGCTGGCATAGTCAATAAAACATAAAGAAATATTTCTGGTATTCTCTGTTTTCAATCAAAATCCATCTGACATCAGCAATTATAGAGCTAATTCCGTGTCCTCTTCTGAATCTGACTAGCTGATTCAAAATGACTGATGACATCCAGCTCACAAATGACTAAAATATTGATATGTCTGCCTTCCATTTCAATTGTGATGAATTCCAATTTTCCGAGATTCTTAATTTGCACATCCCAAATTCCAAGTTTTAATTGACGTTTGTGTCTGTTTCTTCACATCTCGAGTCATGCGCCATCAGCAAATGAAGGTCCCAAAGGCTTTACTCCTGCAGACTTTATTCCATCCATGTTGTTCTGAGAAGCAGTTCATCTTTCGCTTATCGTTTGAGTGTCTTCTGACTTGAACTCATCTTCTGGCGCCAAAACTGACATTTTCTGCTCTATTTACGAGGCTTTGAGCATATGACCATGTTCCATTCCCATTCATATAGTTTTCTGTGACTAATTCCTCCAAAATGGGCAGCCTATTGTTTCTTCATCGTCTGGTCTTAGTCAGGAAACTCTGCTGAAACCTGTTCACTTTCCATGACCCTGCTGGCATTTGAAATACTAATGGCATAGCTTCTAGCATCACAGCAACACAGAAGTCAAACTGTATAGCAAACTGACAGGCACGTGGGAAATGTGTATATATATATATATGTACATATACACACTTTTTGCTTCTAGGAGGAGGGACAAGGAAGTGTCCAAAATGAATTATAGGGATATGCATGACCAAATAAAAAGATACTCCAAAGCTTTGGATTTTTATTATTTAGATCATTATTGAATTTCCTGGACTTTAAAATGTTGAAAGTAAAAAAATGTTGAAAGTTGAACCCCCAAATTTACATATAATAATTTTATTTCATCATGTAAAAGTCTCCATTTATCTCAGAGACATATTTCAGACACATCTGATATTTGAAATTCCTGTATTCATAAAGAAAGGCCTTAAGTCTGGAATCTGAATTTTCTTTGTAAAATACATCTGTGTTAGATGATTAGAGCCAAAATGTGATGCTGTATGCCTGTGACTTTATAATTAGCCAGGCAAGAAGGAATAATGGGAAGTTGTGCTAAGAGCTACTGAAGTATCATTGGAGACACTTAAAAGATTAATGAAAGGCAAAGAAAGAGGGGCTTGAGAACCCAGATTCAGAGTCAAGAAAGGCCTGCATAGCTGCCGAATTATGCCCTCATTGGGCCAGGCCAAGCCACTCTCTCAGTTCTTGCCAAAGGTACTCAACCCAGTGAATCGAGAACGGGGCGTCTTTGACCCAGCCCATGGAAAAGTGGCTCTGGCTTTATAACTTTCTGTAGAGTAATAGGACTTCCTTTCATAAAAGTTGCTTCTCAGACACCAGTGCTGCAAAACATCTATTTCTACTGCCTCATTAATGGAGCTCCTAAAACTTTGATTTTTTTTTAATTTAAATAATAGTTTCTTGGGAAGACATTACATAAACTCTCTTCCATGGCTGGAACCGAGGACAGCATCCCTGGCAGCCAGAGCACCAAACCCTGGCCAACGACCGCTGCTCTGATGCACCCTGGCTAAACAATCACAACGTCAGAAAGTATGCAGACAAATGAATAAACAAGATGTCCACAACAACACCAGAGCATCTCCTAAGTCAAGTTAGCTTTTTGGATGCCTGACCTAGAATGGAAGGAGAAGTAGACAGTCCTGGGTCCAAACCCTGAACTCATCCCATAAACAATTTCCTTAAACTCGCTAGACCTCATTTTCTGCATGTGTACAGTGGGGACGCTAGTTGTACAAATATTTGCGGTGAGGATTGAATGAAACAATGCTGACACATGGAAAATAGTAAAGCAATGCTGGGTCAAACCAGCCCAGCACCACACAGAAGACGTGTGTGCTGCTACGCGAAGGGGGTACTGCAAAAGGCTGACTCCATCGGTGTCGGCTGCTTTTGCTGCTGTGTCTTTCCTCTATCTTCTTTATAGAAGAGCAACAGGCATTGGCTGGCACAGGAAAGTCTCCAGCAAAACTAAATAGGAAGCTAGACACAGACTGCATGTTCTGTTCAACTGAAGCTTGCCTTCAAGGGAAGCCAAACCGGTAATCTTTTTCTAAGTAATCTGCCAATTAAACTTGAAACCCAAGGGTCTTTTTCTTAAAACGCACCGATTTTTTTATTGCTATTTCAAAAGCATACAAGGCCTGTAAATACTTATAGCCTTGTAAAAATGTGTGCCAGACATTTAGAAATTACTGCTGGTTTGGTTAGCTTTACTCTCTTGCGTGATGCCCCATGTGGTTGCTTTTAGCTGTTAGCAACTGGATCTTTTCCAAGTGACCATTTATTATATCTGAGCCTGTTTGGTTTATGTTACACACACACACACACACACACACACAATGTGTATAAAAATAGCCTGAATGCCCCTTGCATGGGTAAATACAAGGAGCTATTATAGCTGGAATATTTGTCTTTCTGGATGAGCTACAGCAGTTGTGTGATCTTCAGTAGGAAGCATAGCTCCTCTGGACCTTATTTCTAACATACAATTAACCTAGCTCCGACTCAGGGTAACCTGATATCTAACAGAACAAAAGTTGCCCTGCCCTACCTCATCGTCCTCACTTTTGATAGGTTTGAGTAAATTGATGCAGCTATTATCTTGATCCATTGCATGGAAGAGAACAAGCAACTGACATTGGAAAATACAGCCTTGGTAGCAGAAGCAATGGCAGAGATCGTATGATAGAATCCTATAAGACCAAGAGCAAAATTGGGAAAAAAAAAAAAAAGACATTTTTTTTTCAACAATGCAATCAATGACTATACACTTGGGGCTCATCAGATGGAATTCATGGGAATCCATTTGAGACAAACTGAGGGCGAATTAAGCCCACAATGGGTTTTATTTGATCAAGGATATTTTGTTTTGCTTTTAATATAACAGCCAGCCTGTCAATGCCTTTTATGCATTCATTTTGCAGTCCCGAAGGGCCTAATCATCCCTAATATCAATCAGCAAACCAGCTTCTGGCTTGCTCAGGCCCTGAAAGCATGTGGGTTTGTAGATCTTGAATAAGGTGATCCACGGGACTTCCTCTAGCTATGAGACCTGGCTGTCCTGCATCTTATTGAGTAGCTGAGTTTTTCAACTGCTTTGTTGAGAAAGAAAAGAGCTCTCTTTTTTCTACAGTTAGGTTTGTGGGTTTATTAAGAAGAATAGACACATGGCTGAGACTCCCCCTCGCCCCCCAAACAAGCATTACTTTCTGATAGGAAGCTGAAATTAAATCTCTTTGCAAATATTTTTGGAGATTTCTGTTCTGTAACTTTAGATTCATCCCTGCTAGGTATTATAGACTTTAGTCAAGCAACCAACCACCTCTTTGCCTTGTAAAGATTATGTGCCTTGGGCTCTCCCCAAAGTTTCTGCTTGTCTTTCTACCTTTGTCTCTGGATCTCTCATTAAAGATATTGGGCAAATATCCCTGACAATTTAAGCCTTAGATGTGACAAATAGAGATTTAAACTTTATGACTAAACCCCCATTATTCCACAAAGGGATAAACCGAGCTTTCAGTTGGTTTGGGCATGAGGCCAAAAGAAATTGAGTCAGATCTTCCTTTGGAGAAAAGCTCTTGGGCACTGGTTAGAATGAAGCAAAGGATGCAATCAAAGAAGCAAGTCACTCTGCCTGCCAAGTCAAGCATCGTGGCACTGTCCTGCAGGAGTCAAGGATTTTTATTGGCCCAACGAGAATTTTACCCTGAAAAGCCCAATCAGTCACACTTTGAGGTCAGACAAAATACATTAGAAGCAATTATTTCACATTTGTGTTCATCCTTGAATCTTTAAAACATTGGGAATAAATACCTCAACTTTCCCTCTCAATGATAGCTAAGCCATCACCCCTGTATTTGTCCAAGTAGATTAGATAAACAAATTCATAAACATGCATGTGTATAAGGAAGAGCTTTATATAAAAGAGCTATTGTACCAGGGGTCAAGGTAGAAGGAGGATGTTTCAAGAATGATGATGACAACAAATGTGCCAAAGCGGTCTGCATACAATTGACATATGTATTGATTGTGATAGTTGTATGAGCCCCCAATAAAATTATTTTTTAAAAAGAGCAATTGTGTATTGAGAAACATCCCAGCCCAATTCAAACCAAGTCCATAAGTCTGATATTAGTCGGTATGTCTGACACCAATCTATGAATTCTCCTTCAGATTCTCAGAACACATGCAATGATGTCAAGTGTTGTAATAATACAGGCCAACGGGTTGGAAGTATTTTGGATTAAGTGGTGGTAGAGGCATCTCAGCATTGGCAGTGGTCTCCATATGGCTACTTTAACTCCAGGTCTCTGGCATGGCTCCATGTGCTTTGTCAGCAAGCATGTCTTGAGGGGAGTAAGCATGTATCCCACCGCAAGTGAGTTATTTGTTGCCTTGTGCCTCCAAATGAAGTTATCAAGCTGTGACCTGATTGACAGGCTAACCTCCACCCCTTCACTCTTAAGTCTCAAATTGACAACAGATTATGTAACTCCCACAGTCTCTAGACTGACCATAGCCTGAAACGCTGCACAGAAGTACTTGGGGATATTATCAAAGTGCTGATTTTATTTCTGAACTGTTGATATTTGTGCTGAAATTTCTGTTCATGGATCACAGTTTCAGTAGCAAGGATCTAGAGCACTTTGTTCATTTCAAATAGACGGCTCTTTTATGCAGCTTTAAGCGTGGCGTGCTCCAAGATTGTACTCTTTGCTCTTTTCTTAGTGCCCAATAAAAATCTACACATATATATATATATTACATTTGCCTCTCAATGTTGCATTCTGTACTAAATTGGGGAATTATAAAGGTCTATGAAACACAACCACTCTCCTCACCATCTAAATGGGGACCAGCACCTAAATATGTAACTAGAGCATCCATGATAACTGCTATATTACAATATAAGTAAAATCCCTTGGAAGTCAAAGAAGAGAGTGAGAACTAAAATGAAGAGAGTGAGAACTAAAATGATCATTTATAACCAATGGGTAAATTTTCCTCTCTCAACAAATGCTTTATTTCCTATGTATGCTTCAACATGAAACACAGACCTATAACATGCTACTCAAAACCCACTGCCATTACAGTGATGGAGGCCATGTCCCAAACTTCAGACCATCTGGATTTAAGCCAACGCTTTCATAATGCCAAGAATAATTTTCAAAACACTGAAATCATGGCTCTCCTACAAATCTAAACATGAACATGTGTCCACTATTTTGTCCAAAGAGTATTTGAAGAACTGGGAATTCACAGATGACAAATACTCTCATGCTGATTCACAGCACCCCTTTAGAGAAAGCAGAGCTGCCACTCGCGGGTTTCTAAGACTATGACTCTTCACAGGAATGGAGAGCCTCGTGTGTCTTCCTCAGAGTAGCTCACAGTTTTGAACTGTTGGCTTTTCATTGAAATATTAACCCACTACACTAGTGGTTCTCAGCCTTCCTACTGCCACAAACTTTGAAGACAGTACCTCATTTTTTTTTTGGGGGGGGGGGCCATCACTGCCTCTGGTGGTCATGGGCGCTACCCAGTGCCGCTCCTGAGAGCCGCCTCTGGATTTGAACTGCCAAGCCCGCGGGCCGCAGTCCCACACTCAACCACTTACGCCACCGGGGCTCAGCCAATAGTTCCTCGTATTGTAGTGATCCCCAATCATAAAATTGTTTTCGTTGTTACTTCATAACTGTCATTTTGCTACTGTTATGGATCATCATGTACATATCGGACATACAGAACGCATTTTCCTTGTTACAAATTGAACCTAATTCCAGCATAGTGATGAATCCCAAAAACAATGTCATTAGACATTGTGAAATATTTGTTTCTAATGATAAATAAATGAAATTTTGTCTTAATGCCGGGTGTAGCCTGAATGATGCACCACACAATTGCTTTAAGTTTTAAATCCTGAAGCAGAGTGACCTCTGTAAAGGTTCTGATGGACTTGGTTAAGAAGGGAGAAACCAGGCCATATAGTTTGCTGACTGCTCAGGGTGCTACTGGTGCTGCTCGGAGTGGCTTGTGAAGCTCCAGGCTGGGTGGACCAGAGCACTTGGGTGGGTGCTCCTTCTCCCACCCTCTTCCCCTGAAGTTTTGCTTAGAACCCCCAGGAGATAAGCTCAGCCTCTGCCTCCCCTAGGAGAGTCAACATGACGCAAATGGGGTGTCTCTTCTCCCGGTGAGGCCATCACAACCAGGGAGCCTGTCCTTGTCCTTTGTCCCCAAGAGCTTCAAAGAGCAAGCACAGCTGGCAAAGGGTTGACTCAGCACTTCTCCAGGAGCAGGCCTGGGTATTAGTGAGTTTCTTTTTTATTTGGCATTTATAGCAGTTGCAGGCCTTTCTCAACCCTTATAATTATAACCCAGATCTCACTCAGGCTTCTTCAGAGAGGCTTAAAATCTAAGCACTCTCTGAAAGCAGCCAACTATTAAAACCTCATGGCTTTTTTTTTTAAACAAAATATAGGTTGACAGGAGGTATTATGAAACACTGCCTGGTATAATTAAACTTAGACTGCAATTGTCAACACCCAGGAGTCAAGTACTCTGTGAGAAGTGGCACAGTCCGTTCCTTAGCTGGCAAACCCAGGCCTGAGGCTTTCCTGATCCAGACCCAATGCCTGAGGCCCTGACTGCCATCTATGAGCCCCAAATGCCAGGCAATCAGTCAGAATTGGGGCATCGCAGATCCTGCTAGTGGATTTGGCCCTAGATTTTTCACAGGTGGCAATTCTGATCTTCTAGCTATGATTTCTTGTGGGGGGTCAGGGGGATTCAGGAACAGGTTGGAATGAGGCTGGGTGCTCCATTTTTCCTTTATGACTTCGATCACACCCACAAGTCTTGAATTTGTGGTTGTAGGTAAGTCATCGAGCACAGCTCTGAGTGTCAGAGATAAGTAGGATTTCTCTGAAGGTTGCATCTCTTCACTCCAGGTACCATTGGCTTCTTGTGGAAGGGAGGCACCAGTGTGCCACATCTCTCACCACTGTAAACTAACTTGAGTCTCTCACTTTCATCTCTACCCCCATGAAAACCAATGATCAATTCTGTGTTACAGAATTCAGTGGTCTTCTCTCAGTCCTCATTCTCCTTAAGCTCTGTTGTCATTTCCAGACTTGTTGACCTTGGCTCTTAGGCTAAAGTCCAACTTCTACTACCAGGGCCTGCACCATCTGGTCCCTGCCTATCTCCTTGGTTTTATCTAGTTTTCTTCCTCCGCAGTCTTGGTGTTTCAGGCACCCACACCTTCAACATGCCAAGCCCGCACCTGCCTTGGCCTCCTCATCAGGCTCTTCCTTCTGCTGAAATTCTCTGTGCTCTGCCCTCACCAAAAGGTTCTTCTGAGCCGCACATCTCAAATGAAGGAACACTCCATCAGAAAGTTCCCCCATACACCTCTTCAAAGGGGCATGCCATATGTACTCTCTATCTTCTAGCACAGTCTTTCTCTTCATTCCTTTATTGACTTCATTGTTATTTGCAATTATTTAGGTTTTTAGCATACCCATCAAATTGCTGGCATAATTTCAGGTGTTGCAGATGAACACTGCACTTTATAGGGTTCCCTGTCTGCTTCTTCCCTGAAGCAGATTGCCAGTCCTTTCTTCCAAGGTGCCTCGGGGCAGGTTGTAAATGTCAATCTTGCCCATGAGTCACCCAATGCTGAATCATTCAAGGGCCCTTTGCTTACTTGCTTATCTGTCTTTTCTGTTGCACTGTGAGCCATGAGGTAAGAAGTCTATCATCCATCAGGTTCATCATTTAATTTCTAGCAACACAAACTGAAAGCACTGTCTGAATGAACTGACTAACTTGATAGGACTTCTCCATCCTGGGATTTCATGCATACTATGTAATCTACAGTGAAAAGCACATGCCCAACACATAGTGGACACTAAATATTTACTTTAAACAGGAATGAATACATGAGCTACTATATTCCCCTAACCCACTGTGGGAGTAGTTTATCTTTTCAATACTAAAAATAAGTACCTTCTGCAACACCACCCTCTAATTGAAATCATAGGACAACATCAACTAAGATTGACTACCTAGAAGACAGCAGAAGTCTCCTGCTCCTCTACTTCCATCTAGAGCTTATGCATGGGGCAGTAGAAATAAGAAAGAGCTTTGAATCAAAGACATACAGAGATGCATCCCCACTCTATAATCTTAGATGTAGGGATCAATATGGTAGTCACTAGTCATCATATGTGGCTATCTAAATCTAAAATAATTAAGCTTAAATACAATACAATATTCTGTTTCTCAGCCCCAAAACAACAAACAAACAACTGATTACCACTGAGTGAATTTCAATTCGCGGTGCCCCTCCTGTACAGAACTGCTACTGATAGAAGTTACTTTCTTTCCTTCTCTATCATAGTGACCATGGGGTTTCCAATGCCTGCTGGCCATTTGAAAGTAGACTGCCAACTCCTTTTCTTAATTACTTCTGGGTAAATGTAAACATCAACCTCTTAGTGAGAGCCAACTGCATTCACCCCTTGCATTCGGATCCTTCAGATACCAGTCATGATTTCAAGACTCAGTAGCCACAAGAGACTAGTGGTTGCCATATGCACCCACTCGGTTCTATTGGGCTGGTTTTAACTCATAGTGACCTGATATAGAGTTACAGAGGCTGCAAATCTTTACAGGAGCAGCTATCTCCTGTACAGTATGTGGGGAGTTTGAACTGACCACTTTGAGATTAACAGATATGTTAGGCCAAGTTGACTAGAAAATTAAATCCGAGGATGCTCATATATGTGTAAGAGAGGGCTGTGGCAGTTACATAATCTGGTGGCTATTTGAAAGGATTATGAATGAAGGGGTAGAGTCTGACCTGTCAATCAAGATATAGCAAGTGAGGCCTCTGTGTGGGTATGGCCTTCTCCTGAGAAGTCTGTGAATTACTGAATTTCCTCTTTGCAGGTAGGAGACTCTTTCTCTCTGCTTGTTACCCTGGAGATGCTCTACTGACAAGACATATGGCACTACGCTGACAGATCCTGTGCCCTGGGAGCTGGAGAAACCACATGGACCTACCTTGATGTAATCAGACTTCTGCAGCCAGAGAAACTACACAGAGGACCCTGCAGATGCTGAGGTGCTTTCAACACCCCTGGATCCAAAGACTTTCTACCCACTGACCTGTGATCATCCTGAATTCATAATCATTGCATGTGTTTCATGAGTCTGAAGAGGACTTTATAGATTGGTATCAGATATATGGGCTAATATCAGACTCATGGACTTGGATTGGACTGGGTTGGGATGCTTTCTTAATGTACAATTACCCTTTATATAAAACTCTCTTTTACATAGGGCCTTATATCAAAGAGTATTTGTGTATTAAGAAAACATCCAGATCAACTCCATAAGTCCAATAGTAGTTCCTAAGTCCAATACTAGTCCTTTTTTTTCCTCTTCAGATTCACATAGCCACTTGCAATGATGCCAAAGGCAGGAAGATCACAGGCTAGTGGGTGAAAAGTCTTATGGATCCAATGACAGTGGGAGCAACTCCAAGGCTCTGGCTGTCATCAGTGTGGATCAAGATGACTGGTCAACAGGAAGGTGAAGGAGAGAGAGAGAGTGGCTCTCCTCCAGAGAGAAACAGAGGAAGTTCCCAGGATCCTCATGAGAAGGTCACGCCCACAAAGAAGCATCATCAGGTTCTGACTTAATTGACAGGCTAGACTCCATTCCTGCACTTATTTATCAAGTTGACGAAATTATGTAACTACCACTATTGCCATATTGGACAGAACAAAAAGATAACTTACTAACACTGCAGAAAGTTCTTGGAAGGATTCATAAGACTGTCTCTGGTGAGAAGAGGAAGGTCTCACCAAAAAAGAAGGGCATTGTTTTACCCAAAGCCTTAGGTAGTACTGCTGTGGACAAATCACTCAATTTCGTTAGAGTCTCCATTTACCTCCACCTATGGAAAAAAAGAAAACCAATGACTTTTTCTTTTGGTATCTAAATGGAACCTAAGATTTTTCCTCCTCTGAAAATTATATGTAGCCTAGAACCTGTATCTGTTTGACTTTGAATCTGTGTTGGGTTCACTAATGATTAAATTGTAAAATATCTAGAGAATAATGACCACAAAATCAGGGCAAGATTTTCTGGTGCGTAGTGTGATGGTTACATAATCGTTCGTCAATTTGAGACTTATGAGTGAAGGCATGGAGCCTGTCAATCTGGACACAGCTTGATGATGGCTTTTGTGGGCTTGGTCTTCTCATGAGAATTCTGGAAACAATCAGGTCACAACTTGAAGACCTCATTTGGAGGTGCTAGGAGATAAATAACTTAGACACATGGTAAATCCCTGTGATAAGTCACGTGAAGACAGCCTGATGGCAGCCCCAGCCTTGGAGCTGGAGAAGTCTCGTGGAGATTCCTGCTAGTGGGGAGATGCTTCCACCTCCACTGGATCCACAGTAGTTTCCACCCACTGGCCTGTGATCATCCTGCAATCGGCATCATTACAGGTGTTGGATGAATGTGAAGATGAATTTAGAGATTGGTATCAGACATATGGGCTAATCTTAAACAAATGAACTTGATCTGGACTGGGTGGGTATATTTGATCAATATTCAATTGCTTTTTTATACAAAGCCCTTTCTTCTACACATATAAATCTCCCATATAAATCTCCCTGGATTTGTCTCTCTAGTCAACCCAGACTATCACATATAGTAAGTTATGTATTGATTTGCAAACCTCAAGGTTAGCAGTTCTAAACCACCAGTCACTCTGTGAAGGAGGAAAAAAATGATGTTTTCTACTCCTGTAGAGGTTTAAAATCTTAAAGTCCTACAGGGAAAGTTCTAATCTGTCCTGCAAAGTTTTTATGAAATAATTTGGTGGCAGTGAGTTTTGAGTGAGTTACAGCACACCACACCCTTTGTAAGCCCTTTCAGTCTCAAAAAGTATACATTCAGTTCTTCAGGTCTACTCTCTGCTAGGGAAGAGCTGACTAATCCAATCAATTAAATCCCACTGCATTTTAGCATTAATACCTAAGATGCCCAAAGTCATGGCACAGCATGCTGCGAGCGCCAGTCAGAATTTTCAGTGCTCAGAACTTGTCCTCGATCTGTCATTATCTGTCTATGTAGGCTTGGGCAAGTCACCCAATTGGACAGAAGTTCCTCATGTGTAAAATTATAGAAACTCACTGTCATCTAGTTAATACTAACTCATAATGACACCCCCACCACCCCTGAAGGGATTTCTGAGACTGTAATTGTATACCAGAGTAGAAAGTCCAGTCTTTCTCCTCAGAGCTCCTGGTGGTTTTGAACTGTCAACCATGTGGACTTCACCTGAAGCATAATGACTACCCCACCATCAAGACTCCTAAAATTATGTAAGTCTATGAATCTCCAAAGAAATCCTCAACTCTTAATACTCTAGGACTACAGGGTTAGTTTTCAAACCAAAAATTGACCTGTGGGGACATTGCATATTGGGGTAAAAGAAAGAAAACTTTGCAGGACCATTGGAGGGATTCACAAGATTGTCCCCGGAAGGTCTCCCGGAAGAAGAAGGATATTCCTTCATGCAAAGCCCTAGGCTAATAGAACAGAACAAGCAGACCTTGTTTCTGGTTGAGTTCCTGCCTGGGATGAGTCATATCACAGAAAAGGTGTGTCTGGGCGCCTGCCTGACTGCTGTGTCTGGCAAAGGGTTCTCCTTATATGGCACTTGTTTTTCTGACAGGTGATGTGTTCATGGACACTAGTCCCAATTTAAGTCAGTTCTTTAGGTGACATTCAGATAATATTCTTTCATTGTTTGTTTTGTTTTGTTTTGCAAAATACTCTCTTAAGGGCAATAGTCATTTCACTGGCAGTTTCCTTCTCAGTATACTCCTTCTGAATATATCCAACTGCCACAACTCTTACTGTCACAAACACTGAGAGAAAGGTCAGAGATGTTAAGTGGTCCCTGAAACACTAGAGACTGGACAATGGACACAGAAACACTTCTTCCAGGCTTAGCCTGAAGCTGGTCTTCTCAAACATTTGCAGGAACTCCGGATGTAAACAATGCAATTAAGAATCAGCAGCCAGATATTGACTATGGATGAATGGAGATGTATGTGTGTGTCAGTTTGTTTCCAATGTGTCAGGTTATAGAATGTGTTAGGTTAAGTAAACTAAGGAAACAAATTCAAAAACATGCATATGCATATAATGGAGAGCTTTATATACAAGAGTAATTGAATATTGAGAAAACACCCCAGTCCAGTCCAGTCCAGTCCAAGGTCATCAATCCAAATTCAGCCCATATGTCCAATACCAACCTATAAAATCCTCTTTAGACTCATGAAACACATGCAATGAAGCCAAATGTGGATGATCATGAACCAGTGGATAGAAAGTCTTTGGACCCTGTGGTATTGTAAGCATCTCGGCACTGGCAGGAGTCTCCATGTTGCTTTTCTAGGTACAGGTTTCTGATCACATGAGGGTAGGTCCATGTGGCTTCTCCTCTGGGATGTCTTGCAGGGAACCAGCCTTGTTGCTTGGGTGTCTCCAAGGGTGTGAGAAAGTGTCTCCTTCTCCAAGAAGGAATTACCACATTTCCCAGAATTCTCAGGAAAGACCATGCCCACACAGAGGTCTCATTGGCTATCTCCAGATTGACAGGCTAGACTCCACTCTATCCTCTTAATCCTCAAAGTGACCCCAGATTAGGTGATTGCCACAGAGAGAGTGCGGGCTCTGCTTATTAACACAAAGGACCCACAGTGCTCCATCCGGCCAGGTCCCCTCAAACTTTCTAAACTTTACTTTTCTCCCCTATAGAACTAGGTAATAATAATACCTACATCTCAGAGATCATAAGTAGGACTAATCAAGATAGTATATAATTCAGAGTCATTTTTCTATAAATTATAGTTATCAATGGATTCACCCTATCCACCATCTTGAGTACAGTAATAGTAAATATTTGTTCAACAATGGAATTAACGCTACCTAAAAGCAGAATTGAATCAGAGCTCTTGTATTCTATTCTCACTTAATCTCCAGGGCTCCCCACGGCATTTAAAGTGGTAAGAAAGTTATGGATTAGCCAGAACTAATAACCAAAGGAGAGTTAGTATCACAGTGGTTAAACATTTTGTTGCGAACTAGAATGTGACCAGTTTCCCAGCTCCCCGAGCTATTCCAAGTTAAAAAGATAGTAGTCCTCTCCTGTAGAGATTTAAGCCTTGGGAAACGTGAGTTGGTCTACTCCATCACATCAGCTCGTTATGAGACAGAATTCACTGATAGTCTTGGAGCTAGGGTTTTAAATCACCAGCACTCAAAAGACTCAGGAGCACATTTCGTTAGCGCTGTCACAGTCATCCACAAAGAATAGCCTAGAATAGAAATTAACAGTAGCTAAGGGGAAGTATTATTTTATAAAAGTGTTTGCATTTAATGTATATATGTGTAGAAAAATAATTAAAAAGCATTGCTACTCGACTCCAGTTCATACCTGCATGAGCTTATCCAAAGTAAAATCAGTTTAAACATCTCTGTGAGGTTAGTGGATGACCGCAGACAAGTTTTCTCAGGGATAAATGTGCATATTTTAGTCTTGTTAAAAACAAAAACAAAAAACTTACTGCCATCAAGGCAATGTTGACTCATTCTACCCCCACGGGTTTCTGAGAACGTAACTGTTTGCAGGAGTATAAAGTTCAGTCTTTCTCCCCAAGCCCGATCTTGTTAGGGTACCGTAAAAAAACATGTATTCTTTGTGTCATGGAGGAAAACATAACTTCTTTGACATTGTAATTTGATATGGTGCCAATATCAAGTTTTGATTGAAATTCAAGTGACCATCTTCCCACATCATTGAAGTTTTGCGACAAGTTTACAGACAGGCTGCTTCATATAAAAAGAAATGTTTTAAGCAATGTATGGGAGACCTTGTAGAAAAGCTGACAGAGGGAAGGTAGTTACCCTCAATAAATGAAGAAACTGTGACTGAGGTCCAGAAACTGGTAGAAAAATACTGTAGAATGACCACTGATGCGATAATATTTTGAACTGTAAACTAACATCTTGGCCTCCGTGAACATTTGGCTGCATGAGCGTTGAAAGCATTGTTTGGAGATCTGTCCCATCAATCTTTTAAAGAAGGTCAAAGCTAATGTAGTTGACCATATGCCATGAATCATAACTGGGAATGAGTCTTCATTTTCAAGAGCAAGATTCAAATTAATACAACGGTTTTGGAGGGGATCTACTGAGATAGTTCAGTTCAAAGGGAAAAAAGAGGTCACCTCACAAGGTTATGTTAGCTGGTTTTCAGGGATTCCGTTGGGAAATCTTGATGAATTTCCTCCTAGGTACAGGATGATCATCTCGCTCACGGACAACATGTCCTTGCTGACTCATAACCATCTCCTGTGGGCGTCTGAGACAGTAACTGTTAATGGGAATAGGAAAGCCAGTTTTTCTCTGTTAACCCAGTTTTTAACTGTTAATGGGAATAGGAAAGCCAGTTTTTCTCTGTTAACCCAGTTTTTAACTGTTAATGGAAATAGGAAACCCAGGTGCTGGTGGTTCTGAACTGCCATCCAAGCATGTCTCAGCCCAATTTGTAGCCATGACACCACCGGGGCTCCTCAGAATGATCACAGTGGCTTCTTATAATGAAGTCTTTTTGTTTTTTGTTTTGTCTTGTTTGTTTTGGGGGGGCCATCACTGCCCTCTGGTGGTGGGAGAAAGAGGCCCAGTCTTTGCTCCTGTGGAGCCGCTGCTGGAATGGAACCTCCATCCCAGTGGACCTCAGTCCCACACACAACCACTACGTCACCGGGGCTCAGCCCTTATAATGAAGTTTTAAGAAAACTGAAAAACTACCTTGATGATAAAAAGGTCAAAAAAATTGCACCAAATCATTTTTTTTCCCATCATAATTAGACACCAGCTCATCTGACAAGGGCAGCGAGGGCTATTTGAAGATTCCATTAGCAAACATTATGCCATCCACCTTTCAGCCCTGAGATCGCTTTTGTTTACCAAACTCAAAGAACTTTTAAAAGGAAGACAATCCGCATCCCACAAAGATGCCAAAGTTGCCATTTTTTTCCCAATGATTTTATTGGGGGCTCTTACAGCTTTTGTAATATTTAATACATTATTTTCATCAAGCACATTTGTACACATGTTGCCATATTCATTTCCAAATACTTTCTACTTGAGCCCTTGGTATAAGCTCCTCTTTCCCCCTCTCCCCATTTTTTAATGAATCATTTTATTGGGGGCTCATGCAACTCCCATCAGGACCCATACATACATCAATTGTATGCAGAACATATTTGCACACTTGTTCCCATCATCACTCTCAAAACATCCGCTCTCCACTTAGGCCTCCTCCATATCAGCTTCCCATATTTCCCTTCCCCTCCCCCATGAACCCTTAATAATTTACAATTTGTTATTGCTTTTTCATATCGCACACTGTCCAGTGTGTCCCTTCACTCATTTCCCTATTGTCCATACCCCAGAAAGGAGGTTATATGTAGATCCTTACAATTGGTTCCCCCTTTCTATTCCACCATCCCTCCACCCTCCAGTATCACCACTCCCACCACTGGTCCTGAGGGATCATCGATCCTAACTTCCCCATGTTTCCAGCTCCAGTGTACATCCCCTGGTCTAACTGGATTTGTCAGGTAGAATTGGAATCATGATAATAGGTGGGAGGAAGCATTTGAGAACTAGAGGAAAGTTGCATATTTCATAGGTACTTCTCTGTACCTTGACTGGCTTGTCTCCTCCCTACAAGCCCTCTGTAAAGAGATGTCACTTCACTTATTGATGAGCTTTGGGTCCCCAATCTGTATCCCCTTCATTTATAATGATATAATTTTAGTTATTTGATGCCTGATACTGGATCCCTTCAACATCTCATGGTCACACAGGCTAGTGTGCTTCTTCCATGTGGCCTTTGTTGCTTCTGAGCTGGATGGCCACTTGTTTACCCAAGCCTTTAAGACCCCAAACGCAACAAGAATGGAGAAGCAGGGTCAGAATTGTACCCTGTCTGACCCAACTACACCATGGCAAAAATTAATGGTGTGCAACAGAGCATGGAATTCCAGATGGAGCGCCAAGGATATACTTTGGGCCATGGTGTGGCACCCTACCTGACTCAACCAGGAGACACTCCTAGAGGTCAATGAACAGACCTTGAACTATTTACAGGTTTTAATATTGCTATTATTTTTATTTTTATATATAGCTACATTGGACATTGGAGGGAATTTTCTGATTATCATTGTTTTATTTTCTTTGGTTGCGTCATTTTAGGGTGTCTTTTTTTGTACATATTGTTGCCTCTGCAGGTCTATCAAGATAAGATAGGCTGGATGAACAGTCTGGAAGCGAAAATGACAAGACGGATGGTTCGGAGAGAGGGGGCATGGGAGAAGGGGAGGAGGGAGAAAGAAGGTGGTGTTACTAGCATAGGGATAAGGGAATAGCAAGTGATTCAAAAACAGTGACAAGGTGGGTGTGAGAAGTCCAATAGAGATTGATCAAAATTGTCATTTTGATGTGGTGTTAAACAAAGAGCTCAGGGAAGAAACACTGCCTTCAACCTAAATGCGAAGAAACAAAAACTTCACATATTGATATTGTGTTTAATAAATACTTCCCTCACACCCCTCATATCACATTAGCATTAAGTGGACTTCAACATAATTATGACCTCAACTCGCGGTGACCCCAGGCATGTCTGAGTAGAACTGTACTCTGAGGTTGATGTATTGGAAGTAGATTCCCAGGACTTTATTCTGAAACACCTCTGGGTGATCTTGAATCTGCCACCTGGAAGCCAGCAGCCAATCATGTGACCTATCAACATCACCCCAAGTGCCATACTTCTGTGTATAAGGATGTTGGGTATAGTGTGTTTAATATACCCTGTAGTTCAAACTGTGGGGTGTAATCCAAAGACTCTGAAAGGCAATCTGCACTGTGAACCTGAGAGGGCGTACATGAACTCAGAGGTTGGAGGAAATGTCATGCTCAAATGACCTGGCTGGGGACCATCTTTGCTTTTCATGGAGCAGAGCGAGTGATGACCCATTGAATCAAAGGCACAGTGGAGTGAGCAAGGCCTGGGGAAGTGAGGAGATTTAGTAATAGGGACTGAGTGGTACTGCCAATGCCACCACACACCCGACAAAGGTTGAACCTGGAGAAGGGTCACAGGACCTCTTACATTTCTTACCCTGAGATTCAGGTTGGCGGCATTTCCCGAACTGTCCAGGGAGCATTCACTTTGCACAAGAGAGACTGGGAGCAGGAAAAGGAATCCCGTGGGAAGCAAAGACGCAAAGGAGCATCCTGGAATACCTATCCCTTTCAGGAAATCACGTACCTCTTCTGAGAGTGTCAGCAAGTATTGCTCGTGGTGTCACAACTCAGGCACCAGTATTAATGCTCCTTGGAATTTGAACCTAAGGACTCAAACCCAAACCAAACTCACTGTCAATGCCGACTGATAGCAATCTTATAGGATCGGAGTGAACTATCCCTATTAGTTTTCCAGGCTCTCTCTCTTTACTGGAGTGGAAAGCCCTATCTTTCTCCCATGGAGCAGCTGATGGTTTCGAACTTCCTACTATGCGGACCGCAGCCCAACATGTCATAGAATTTGGTGGTAGGCAGAATTCTAAGCCAGCCCCTGAGAGTCCCTGTCCCTGAGGTACACGAACCTTTCCCAGTTATTCACACACTAATCTAGGTACTGTGTGCATAGGGTTTGGGAGTTGTCATTGAAATCTCAATTCTGCTAACATTAAAATATGAAGATGATTTAGATAGACCTGACTTAAACACATGAACCTTAAAAAAAAAAGCAGCAAGAGTCTTCTTTTTTCTGGCTAATGAAAGAGGGGACCTTGGAGTTTTGTAGCACCAGAGGGATACAGCATGTCATGTCAGCTTGAAGACAGGGATTCACAAGGCAAAGGGAGTGGGAAGTCTCTAGGAACTAGGAACAGCCTCCCACTGACAACCAACTGGGGGTAGGGGTGGTGAGGAACCTTCTTTCTACAGGGGCAACAAGGCTGGACTGAGAAGCTCCCCCCAGAGCTTCTGCACAAGAGAGGTCAGTCTGGTCAGCACCCTTAATTCAGCCTCGTGAGACCCTGAGCAGATCACCACTCACAGACGTATGAACTATAGATCGACAAGCTACTTATGGAGGTGCTGTTTTAAGCCACTGGATACATGGTAATTTGTCACACAACAATAGAAAACAGTTAATTAACCCACACTCTGCTGGCTGCCAAGAGCCTCCACAGACATGAGAAGAGACAACAAGGCATGGAATAGAAATCATTTCTAGTCTGTACCTCATTGCTAATGTCTGATTTAGAGAAACTCCTCTCAGACTCCCTAGTTAGAGGGTCCTTCCCCACTCTTCTGGGTCCAGGCTTCTACATTCCTCCATTCTACGACATCCTCAGGGTGGGTCTGTGGGAGTCCTGTTTGCAATGGTACTCTGGAGGAAGTCTACACATTTCCTTAGATCTTCAGACTTAAGACCATTGGAAAGAAGTGGGAGCCGCTAAGCAATCACTTTAAACTTGGAGCAAGGAAATGCATATTTTTCAGACTTTGGGTAGCCCTACAATACTCTAAAATCCTCAGCTGTCAGTAGAACCAAATTATGCAGCTTTTCTGACCAGATAAGTTTATTTCACTTTTGTCCTAAAAACTCTAATTTGAGAAGCTCAGTGTGTCTTTTGTTCCCTTGACACCTCAAGGTGAAATGACAAGGGGCATTACTCCTAATATTCTCGTTTCAGTGAAGGTATTACATTCAAAAAAAGTGACCGGGTCACCCAGGCTGCATACAGAGTAAAGAATGAGAAGAACTTTGCCAAGGAAGCTGGTGGAGTCCATCTGTATCCGTTGGGTTGTTCCCTTTGAGTGTTCTGACGCACGGGAGGAAATTCATGGGTGACTTTAAATCTCCCCAATGTTCCAATAAAAACAGGAATAATGCCCGTGGAAATACTTCCTGACTTGGAAAAATAGTTACTACCTCAAAAACCTTAGCCATTCCCATCCTGACCCCATACTCCCTTGGTGGAACTAGTTTTCTCAATCAGAGAACACATAAGAGAGAAGCATGTCTTTGCTGGATGTATGTGTGCGGGATGTATGTGCTGCCGAATGTCTCGAGGGGGTGCGTAACTTCTCTGGGCCTCGATTTCTTCATTCTTAGATAAGG
Organism: Nesogale talazaci; assembly: GCA_004026705.1. NCBI lineage: Eukaryota > Metazoa > Chordata > Mammalia > Afrosoricida > Tenrecidae > Nesogale > Nesogale talazaci. Next base: position 6,812 of record PVJH01002502.1, on the reverse strand, counting down.
ATAGCAGTGTCTACTTTCTAGGGTGCTTCTGGAAACTGCATAAGATAACAGACATAGGGCAAAGCCCCGGTGGCGTAGTGGTTGAGTGCGGGACTGTGGGTTGGCAGTTCAAATCCAGCAGCAGCTCTCCGGGAGCAAGGCTGGGTCTCCTACTCCCACCAGAGGGCAGTGATGCCTAAAAAAATAATAATAATAACAGACATAAAAAAAAAGTCTTAGGGCTGAGCCCCGGTGGCGTAGTGATTGTGCGCAGGACTGCGGCCCACTGGAACGGAGGTTCAATTCCAGCAATGGGGCTGGGCCTCCTACTCCCACTGCCGGAGAGCAGTGATGCCAAAAAAAAAAAAAAAAAAAGTCTTAGGGGCTGAGCCCCGGTGGCGTAGTGGTTGTGCGCAGTACTGCGACCCACTGGGACGGAGGTTCTATTCCAGCAGTGGGACTGGGCCTCCTACTCCCACCGCCGGAGAGCAGTGATGCGCCCCCCCCCCCAAAAAAATGTCTTAGTACCAATCCATTTGCTATCAGCTAATTCCAACTCATGATAACCCCAGAGGGATTTGTGTCCCATAGGATTCCAGTAGCTATGTCCCGTAGGAGTGCAGATCCTGCAGAAATAGTTTACTCAGGTTTTCTTCCAAGTGCTTCTGGGTGAATTTGAAGCTTCAGCCAGTTTTGGGTAGCGGCCAAGTACTTAACTGCGTCACCTGTCAGTAGTAATAGTAGTGGTGGTGGTGGTAGTAGCAGCACTTAGAGATATTCTCTTTGTTATTTGATGTTGGAATCAGTTCTTCCCTTCTGGGGGAAGCCTCATCATCATGTCTGTTGGCCTGCTTCTCATTCCCGCGAACTGTATACAGTACCCATTCAATGGCCAGACCTCTGTCAATAAACAAAATCCATGATGTATAAGAAATAACACGTATTCCCTTGGGAAATGTTCTTTCTTTAAAAAGATAAGTATATTACATAAGCAAATGGAACAATATAAGTTAAATTAATTTGGGTATCATGATTGCTTTTGCTATGACTATTGTCGGTGTTACTATGAGTGCAACAGAGTAACCATAAGATTGGGTGCTTAATAAATATTCTCTGAGTTTATAAATGGTGATGTTCAAGATGAACCAATAGATCAGGAAAGGTCTTGGAGAAATGAGAGATCCAGGAAAAGGCAGCTGCACCACTCCCAGGAAGGGTAGAGAGACGTCAGACAAATAGAAGGAAGGACAATACAATAAAGCGCTTTTGATGAGGCTAACGTGGTGTGATCAAGGCGACATGGAAGGACTAGCAGCACAGGAACTGAACGTTTGGAGTATAGTACGAAGGTGAGATTTGGTTGTATTATTGTGCTGAAAGTAGAAAAAGGAGAGGATGTTGGTGAAGACTTTTGGTGTCTGGTTTAACGATGTGAATTTATCACCCATGCGGTTAATAGAAAGTGACTTAAGTAGTTATGAACTGGGTTGGTATTTTAGGAGTGGTTGCCTACAGAATGTCTAGAATGGTTGCTCTTGTGGGATGTCTGGAGCACAGAGGGCAGCAGGAAGACTATTCTATTACACGCAAAGACAGATGCTGTACATTTGGCCTGGTGATTATTTCCACGCAAATGTCTGAGAAATCATGGCCATGGTTCACATCCATTATAGACACTAATCTCATTTGAGAAATTATGTCAATTCAAAGACAAGCCCTACTGTCTTGCGAGGATAAAAGTTAGGATGGGGATTGAAGACATGGGCCATGAGTGTGACTGCTTTCATCTTCCATCCATACCAGTTATCACTGCTCAATCACTGTGCTCTTTCATGAGAATTAGGGCAGCAGATGGCATGGACAAGCCTTCATATTTAAAAACCTTGGGAGGAGACAGCTTCACTAGGAGACTTATACTAACATGGGAATGGGTTGTGAAGGCTGCAGTTGAGTTGAAATTGCAGCGTGGCTGAATTTGACACAAAGGGTCCAAACAGTGTTGTTGATTTCTCCAGATCTTGTGGGAGCTTGCATGGAAGAGACTCAGAATTTCTTACCTGCCTCAATATGTAGGTATGTACTGCAAGAAAGGCTGGGAGCCCATACAAAGCCAAGAGTTGAAAGTGCCAGAATTTCAAACCCAGAATCAACAGCAATGTCCCAGATATCAACCTTCTGCCCTAAGAGTCCAGATGGCATCAACCACAGCTGGTGGAAACCAATGAATTTATCCCAGTGACCAAATAAGGTAAGGTATATCTTAAAGGACTGGTCCCACCAAGGACCTCCCCTCCAAGCTGCCACAAACAAGCAGAGTCAGTTTCTCCCTGAACCCAGAAACAATCTGGATGAGGGATGATTGAAGTCAGTTCTCATGAGAAAAGAGAGAGGATTCTGACACAGACGCAGAACTTTGATTTAACAAAGTATTAATCCTAAAGTTACAGTTTTGGGAAGCTATTGGATTATCTTTGAGAATATTAACTAGAAAGGAATTGGAGATTTACTAAAGAAAATATATATTGTTTAACAAACATCACATTTATAAATATCACTAGAGCTATCGACCTAGAAAAAGGCTACTGATTTTAGGCCTATTAACCTTAATTGAGTAAAGGCCGTTAAAAAAAATGAGAGTGGCAGGTAGAGACAAGGGTTGGCCCAGGTCGTGAAGAGTTGGCTGGTCCCAGGCTTCAACATGAAGGTCCCTTGTTCCATTTCAGAATGCTTCCCCTTTATCCTAAAACCTTTCGACAGTAGTGCCATTTGGTTCAGCCACATACATACTGAGAGTAAGTGGAGACAGTGAACATGTGCTTTCAACACTCACCTTTCATGGAATCATTAAATCAAAAATTATCTGGCCAACCCCTCTCGTTTTACAGATGAGGAAACCCGGGTTGTAGCAGTCATGTGTTTATGTTAATTTTATGATTGAAATGTAGGGGTGGATGTAGCCTATTAATCTGGAGCTAGCCATTGAGTAGCCAAAAAGGCCTCTGTGTGGCCATGGCTTTCTCTTGAGACATCTGGGAAATCTCGCAGTATTTCCCTTGTGAAGATGAAAAGCTATCTCCCCAGTTGTTGGGAGTTAGTCTCAGAGATGATGAATCACGGACAAGACAAGATGGCAGCGTCTGAGAAGCTGGAGGAGCCAGCGGAGAAACCACATGGCTTTGCCTTGATTTAACCAAACCTCTGAAGCTGGAGGTTCACATGGAGACCTCTGGCAGCGATGAGTTACTTCTACTGTTCATAGACCCTGAGCCCTGGAAACGAGGAGCCATGGGGAGATCCCTGCCAGCGCTGAGATTCTGCACCCACTGACCTGTGACTTCATGAGTCGGAAGGAGACTTTATAGACTGATTTCGGGCATATGGGTCAATATCAGACTTATGACTTTGAACTGGACTGGGTTGGGATGCTTTCTCAGTTTTCCATTCTTTTGTATATAAACCCTTTCCTTACATCTATATGCGTGTCTATCAAATTTGTTCCTCTAGTCTACCCGGACTAACACACAGGTCAAAGAAGCTAAGGGACTTGCTAGCTGTGGACAGAGCAGGAACTAGAATCCAACTTGCTCTGATGGCAAATTGGCTACTCTCATACATCAAGCTCTTCATAAGCCAGATATGATTGATTCCAAACACTATAGCCATCTATCAAAACCCAGAGGTTCAGAGGCAATCTTTCTCCAAAGCAATCATTTCCATGTGCTTCCCTTTTACTTCGAAGTTCATTCTGAGAGGTGCTAAGAGGCTCCTGAAGGAAAGCTATTCTGAGAGAAATTCAGACAAAGCCTCCGTGATCTATGGCTGCCAAAGTTAGCTCCCACACAGCTGTACCAGCACCTCAGAGGCGGTGGGGCATCTGCCCTGTCTTTGTTGCTGTATTAAGAGAGGTGTGATTGCCTGGAATCCTGCAATCCCAAAGAGCCTTCTGGGTGGCAGCTGCTTCTTCGGAGTCTTTGAAAGACCACCCTGGTTTGACAGGAGGACCTAACATGTGTCACAGGGCACAACTTTCAAAGAGGGCCAGGACCCCAAGTCTGAACCAATTTATGAGTCTGCAGACCAATCTCAGACTAGGTTAGGACCTGGTAACAAGGTGGGGTGGGTTTTATTTTTCATGAACTAGAGAGATTTGTCTTTATTCATACAGAGAAGGAAAATTAAATCAAAACTATTTTCCTGAAATGATGTGTCCATCCATCAATTCTGATGTACAATGCAAAATATATCTCACATGAGCAAGTCCTGGCTCAGAGTATGGATTTAGGAGCCTACTTACAATTCTCACGAAAAGTTGCTAGAAAAGATCTTTTCCTTCTTTGTCAGAGAAGGAGAGAAACAGCTCCCTAACTAGCAGTTTTAGGAAAGATACCATGAACGTGGTTTTGTTCTGGTGATTCCCCCTCCTCCCTTATTTTCAGATCACAATAACTGGCAAAATAAATAAGCAAGGATAACACTTGGGAGATGGACCTGACTCCTATTAGCTCTGACATGCAGGAAGCAAATAAATTCAATAGACATGCAGTATTGCTTGTAATCCACTATTAATTGCTTGACTTTATGATGAGTTTTTGGCACAGAGGCAATGTATATGTAGCTCTGGGGTAAACAGAAGTTCTGAAAACATCTTTGCCATCAATTAACATGCTTCAGCTTCCCCCCCACCTGAGGTGAATGGCTAGACGTGGTCACCGTGTGAACTCAAATGGCAAAAGTAGCAGATGATTCGCCTAAAAGGTTTTCCAGCGAAAGATTATGTCCTTGCAGTTCCCTCCCACTTCAAGTTCCTCTTCCTGTATCGATCCGAATCAAATGGCAAACAAGACCTTTCGTCTGACCTGATCATGTGTCCTCATCCTCTTGCATTTCTGTCTCCTGCCAACTAGGCCTCTATTCTTGCCATGGATGCCAGCCGGGCAAGTGATCGTCTTTATTGACAGATTCTGAGTTCTTCAAAGCCACTGTGAGAAAGTCGGCCTCTGTTGGAGGGTAGAGGCAGGCAAGTGTGTTTGAGGGAGAGTTCCTAGCAGCGTCTGCTCATGTGTGCTCCCAAGTCCAAACTTCGGAAGAGGGGTGGAAAGCAGCTGTCAGCTCACAGCCACTGGCAGGCAGTTGAGCTTCTTGGCATATCCTGACTGGGTGAGCTGAGTCCTTGGAAGAGACAGCGCCATGATAAATGGCAGCGATAAGAGAAGGCAGCCTAGCGTAGCAGGACCAAAGCCCTAATGGCAAAGGTTTACTCACCACCATCTGCCCCAGTGGCAGATAAGCAGGTGAATGTTTTTTTTCAGAGAGAGCAAAATTTCAATTTTACTGGCCAAACCCTCTCGTTTTACAGATGAGGAAACCAAGATAATTGACGTCTAAAATCTCTACTCTCAATATTTGTTGTTGTTGTTGTTGTTGTTTGAGAAAATGAGTGTTGTTAGTCCCCCTATATGCAACAGATGGGCACGTGGCCCAATCCCACGTCCTTCTCACTATCACGGTTTTGTCTGGGTCCATTATTGTAGGCACATGTGAATCCATCTCACAGTGGGGAGTGGGGTCGAGTCTTCCTCCTTTTTCCCCATACCTTCTCAAGCTTGAGGTCCCTGCTGATACCATGCCCAAAGTATGAGAGAAAGGAATCCTTGATTCGAAGAGGAAATTGAAGGTCTACAAAAGACTTGGACTCTCTATTGAGCTCCCTCATCTAGAGAAGAGAAGAAAACTTGAATCTCAAAAGATTAAGGCCACGGCTGCGTTAGAACAAATTAGGCCCTGAAAAGACAATTATTTGTAAACATTATTTTATTATTATTATTAAAGCAATTTGTGATTTTGTTCAACACCGCTGCATCATAGAGAGAGAGAGAGAGAGAGAGAGAGAGAGAGAGCGAGCCTGGGGTGGGGGGAGAGAGAACTTAATTATATGCAATGGAGTCAGTTTGGTAAAAAGCATGGGCTTTTGTGTTAGCAGATCTGATTAAAAGGCTCAGCTCTACCACATATTTAGTATGATTTGTAGGGTTATTTATTAGATAAATAAATTTAGGCTCAGATCCCTGTCCATAAAAGTAATTGAATAAGAATAGTGTAGTGACAATGGGATTCTCATGCCCCTCGCCTTTTATTTGTAAGAGAATTCTGATACAATTGATAAGAGGAGGGGTTACATTACCTGGTCCTTAAAGAAGCCTAGAGTGATTGAGATGAGTATGAATTCAAAGACATTATATGACTTTTAGCTGATAGTCCTGACGAGGTGAGGACTTGAATATGGTATTTCTCTGTGGTAAACCTGCTCCCATTGCCCTAAATCTGACTGTATTTATTTATTCTATTCATCTTCCTGACCTAGCTTTTTCTAGGGTAGCAGTGAACATTGATGGCTTTAGAAGCCCACCATGATTGTCCTTTTTCCCTTGCAGTGGTTGGTGGAGGCAGGAGTATGGGAGGCAATTGGGTGTCCTCACTTAGGAAGTATGGAGACCGTGGAGAAAGAGACTTGTGAAGATCGCTTAGGACTCCCCACCAGGTGCGATGTTGATGGCTGTTATTGTCCGCTGCCAGAGGACAAGCATTATTATCTAGTTGGCCTACCTCTAAAACATTGGGATCCTGTTTCAATCCAAAGCAATAGAAATATCTCAAATAACAGTTTTATTGTTTTTGTCAGCTATTATTTAATATTTTCATTGCTATTTTAAACTCTTGTAATCTCTTTTTGAATGCTTCTTTTATTGTTGTCATTTAAGAATTAACTGTATGAAATAATAAACTATCTTTTGGTATATCTTTTTTTTAATTAAAAATCATTTCATTAGGGACTC